>VXBB01018768.1:44823-75512 GCA_013399915.1 Illadopsis cleaveri
TTGTTGTTGTTGTTGTTTTGTTTTTGTTTTTGTTTTTTTTTTTAACTGAACAGATTATATCGCTGACTAATTTATGGTACACTTAAAATACCCAATACAATATTAGGCAGAAGTGCACAACTTAACAATTTAATCCGTTTTTTACTCTTATTCACAGTGTTGCGCTACACAGCTCTCTCAGTTTGTTGATCTGTGACATAAAATGAAACGTTACCTCCTGGGAAACAGGAGGAATCACTGGTGTCAACTTGTTTCTTGTCTTTCCCCGCCACCTTGCGGTGGCTCAGAACACGACACTGCTCACTCCTGACAAGTGATCAATTCACACGCTGTGAAAGTTGTTCCTCTGACACTCCCTAGCTCCTCTGGCCCCTTTCATGTACTTTGAAGCCCTTGCTCGCCAATTCTGTGCACGGCACGCTGCGATATCTGATCCAACACTCTGTGTGTGATATCAAAATGTACAGATTAAATCATACTTACCTGCAATTAATGTTTTTTTTCTCTCACAAAACTGTAGTTCAAAATACTTTATAAAACAGCTGGAAAAATCATTCAAGGGTGTCTTAGCATGTCCAAAGGCCTCTAAGATACAGTTCACCTGCAAAACAATAGTAAAGAAACAATACAGGAAGAAATAAACAGGAAGATATTTTAAGAAACGTCAGTGAGGTTGGCTTGTGATTAATAAATGGGGGGAAAAAAATGACCATTTATCATCTTGGAATTTAAAAAAATATTTGGCAGGTTTCTTTACAAAATAGAAATTAAAGTAAGACAGATCAAAATAAATATATTCCAAAAAAGCAATGTTAGAATAGTGGAAGTTGTAAGTGAAAGGTTCACATGTAAGCTGTGTCCCTAACAGTAGTTTGACTGGAGTCATATTCCTGGAGCTGGTACACTTAGCAAAAATATTTAAATCTTTGAAGACAGCTTATGAAGCTACAGTCAGTCAATATTAATAACTCGACAAAGGAATTTACAAGTTTTATATAATGTCAGAAATGGTATAAATTATTGATTTCAAATAGAATTATTTCAGGATTATACTAGTGCAAAACTGAAGAATAAAACAGATTCAGACATTTTTATGGCATGTCTCACTAATGCATTTCCATGCAATGCTTTCATGGTCACAGCCATTGTATTTAGCTTTTTTGTGTGTAATTAGTTGCTTACACCCCTTACACTGACAGATTCCCTTCAGAACTTTCCTCTATGCATCCTTGAAGTTGACTGCAATCTGGTGCATATACACTGCTGTTCTGACGTCAGTCATGAAGCTAGATCAACTAGCTGGGGAGGGAAGAGGTCTGTGGAGTGGCACAGAAGCTCTTAAAAATTAAACCATTCACAATTATTAATTAAACCAGCTGTCCGTGCAGTAGGTGGCAGCAGAAAACTAGTTAGCCTAGTTTTGGTTCCAGTTCCACTTCAGTAGTGCTGCTTAGGATGTATTTGCTCTTTAGACTAATTCAGCACTTGCTTTAACGCGTGCAACTTTATTAATTTAATGGTGCTACGCATAACTGCAGCAGAAATGAATCCAGTCAACAGTGTTCATTAAGGCACCTGAGAAGGCAAATAAATTAGAATCTCTCTTCTATTCACTATGGATGAGATCTGATGCATTTACCATCTAAAGTCAGATATCCCATTTAAGCCAATTTTAAAGGATCTTTCTATAACCAAAATTTGATAATGCTCTTCCACCTCCATTAAGCCCCATTGATAGCTGTCTCTGAGTTGAGATCTCAGATGAGAAGTTTCATCAGGAAAGGTAATTTTTTTAAAGAACTTGAACTGGCAGTCCAGAGTTCAGCATAATATAAAATTTCAGTATCAAACTTTAGAGGGAATTAAATATAGGTATATGGAAATGCGTATTTTGGAAATTAAACATGACTGAACAAATATTCAGACCCTTACCTATTTCTTAAATATATTTAGTGCACAAATATTGAGCCATATAACTTTGTTTGATCCTTGCAATTTACCTGCAAGTTTGCAGTTTCTGTCTTGCATACTATTACTTCAGATGTCTCAACACTTCTAATACTGTCCAGCGAAGCATCACCACACCACATAGGCAAATTTATTTATTTACTGAAGGCAACTAATTTCATGTTTAAGAAACAGTTCTTTATCACAGAAATGTTTCTTATTCACTGCAACACTGATTTTCAAAGTCAACAAAACATAGATACAAAACCACCTCCACTTTGGAGATTCTTCTTATCACATCAATGTGAGCTTAATCCTGCTCCCATTCATGGGGAAAAAAAAAAACCAAACAACTTTCTTTGACTTCAAAGATGAAAACAAGTAATTTATGAATTTCTACAGAGCTGATGCGTTTTTCCATACAGTTCAAATATCTCTGCCTGTCCAAGTGGCCAAGGTTTTGCTTCATTCCACTCAGTGATTGGAATGCTACTTACATGTTTTATCTTTGCATCAAAGGTATTTCTGCTGCAGCTAGCTCTGCAAGTGAGGTGTTTCACTATCTGTTTGCAGGCTTCAGTCTTCCCAGAACCACTTTCTCCACTGCAAGATGACAGGCAAGGAAGAGAGGGAGGAATCATTGTTAGTTTCGCAATTGAAATGTTATTTATATCCTCTGCTGGCTTTGTTTGAATGGATTTAAGGTACCTCCACCAAACTTACATTTCAAATAACAGGTGGTTTATGGATGACAAATAAAGAACAGAACATAGGAGATTGACTGACTGTCTACGTACACAAAGGTTGTCAGAGCTGTCAAGATCCATTGTGTTGTACCACAGGTCAAACCAATCAAATCTAATGCTTTCAAGCCTTTCTGAAGGTATTTATAGCACAGATTTTATGTTTTCCTTTATCTTTTGTCCAGCAAAGGAGCTTACTAATGGTGCCTGGTTCTCTGTAGATGGTGAAATTACTGCTGTGGTAATGATGGGGAATGAGAAGAAATGGAAAATGAAGAATACAATAGGAAGAATGGAAAGAAAATACAAAAGGAACAGGAAGGAAAAGAAAAAGTTGATTGATTTTACAACCTGCCCATTTTCTGCAATACACTCTGGCAGTAGTGATTCTGTCTAGGTCACTGTGATTCTTGTTTGTTATGTGGAACAAATATGCAAAAGAATGAGAATTTCTGACAGGGAAAGTGACCAAAGTACATAAGGCAAAAGGCAATAGAATGACAAAGGTGGAAAGAAGCGACCAAGTGGTGGGATGGAGGAAGGAAGCAAAATTAATCGCGCACTTTAAGAATGGAGAAGGAAGGAAAAGAGAGATGGAAAGGATGATGTTAGTGAAGCCTGACTAGGAACTTTATGGAAGAATTTCTTTATTGAAGTATAAGACATTTTCTTTACAGACAACTGAACCAAGTAAAATGTAATTTGATGCTCTTCCTTTGTTTATTCACTTGATCAAATTTAAAGGGCTGCTTCTACAACAGCTGGTTAGATTTTTCACAAGTACAATGGACATGATGGCTGATCAATCTGTTACCTGTGTATTTTAGTTTCTGAAAATGAGAAGGCAGCAAAATACAGTATCTGTCTTCAATCTGGCCATTGCTTTATCTATTCAAATATTGCTTCAAAGAAATCAACTAAAAATGAATAAACAAAACAGGGAAGGACAAAAAAGAGTTTCATACTTGGATAGCAATGCACCATTTAATCTCAGTCAACTCTCATGGGACATACATGTAGCTTTGGTGAATATCTTACTGTTTGCCTGGTAAGCTTTAGTCTTAACGTGACGAGACAGATCTTGTCATTACTATATGTGAGCTTTTGTCTATATTGTCCATGTTTCTATAACAAGGTGGAGGCTACCACTGGACTTCAAACTCCTATTTGCTTCAGTAGGAGGTTTATGGACCAAGACTGCAATGGTTTGCAACCTGACTGATGGTGATGTATCTGATGAAATTCAGCCATGGGTCCTGAGGGAGCTGGAAGAAGAAGTTGCTAAGTCACTATCCATAATTTTTGAAAAACTGTGTCAGTCAGGTGAAGTCCTTGCTGTCTTGAAAAAGGCAAATATTAATATGCATATTTAAAAAGAGGAAAGCCAAAGACACGGGGAACTACAGATCAGTCAGTCTATATTTTATTCCAGGGCTACAGTGTTGGTGGACAGGGGCAGTGCAACTCACGTTGTCTACCTGAACTTGAGTGAAGTGTTTCAGACTGCTCTGCACAACATCCTTGTCTCTAAATTGTAGAGACACAAGTCTGATGGATGGACCATTTGGTGGATAAAGAATTGGCTGCATGATCACACACAAAAAGTGGGTGCTCATCATCTCACTGTCCACGTGGAGAACAGAGATGAGTGGTGTCCTCAGGGGTCAGAACAGGGGCTGACACTGTTGAACATTGTCAGCGACATGGACAGTAGAATCGAGTGCACTCTGATGCAAGCTTGCTGATGACACCAAGGTGTGGGGTGACCCCTCATGCTGGAGGGAAGGGATGACATCCAGAGACCTTAACATGCTTGAGAGGTGGGCTGATGCAAACCTCATGAAGTTCAACAAAGCAAAGTGCAAGGCCCTGCACCTGGGTTGTGGACACCTACAGGCTAGGTAGAGAAGTGACTGAGAGCGGCCCTGAGCAGAAAGACTTGGGAGTGATGGTCACTCCCAAGAAAATTCACCAAAGAAAAATTCACCATGAGCCAGTAGTGTGTGCTCACAGACCAGAAAGCCAAGTGAATCTTGGGCTACATCCAAAGCAGCGTAGGCAGCTGGTTAAAGGAGGCAATTGTCCCCCTCTACTCCACTCTTGTGAGCACTACATCCAGCTCTAGTGTCCCCAATATAAGAAGGACATTGAATTGTTGGAGCAAGTCCAGGGGAGCATCACAAAGTTAGTAAGAGGACTGGAGCACATCCCCCATGGAGACAGGCTGAGAAAGTTGCGGTTGTTCAGCCTGGAGAAGAGAAGGCTCTGTGGAGACCTCACGGAAACCTTCCAGCATCTGAAGGGGGCCTACAGGGAAGCCGAAGTGTGACTCTTAGTCAGGAACTGTAAGTGACAGGACAAGGAATAATGGTACAGACTGAAAGAGGGGAAATTTAGGTGAGATGTTAGGAAGAAATCTTTTACTGTGAGGGTGGTGAGACAATGGAACAAACAAGTTGCCCAAGGAGGTTGTGGGTTCCCCATCCCTGGAGGTGCTCAAGGCCAGGTTGGATAAGGCCTTGAGAATCCTGGTTTAGGGGGAGGTGCCTGTCCTGGGTTGCAGTGTAGGATGTGCCCAAAGTATGTATTCTATCACCATCTTCATGAGCTGCTGAAACCAGGTGGGGCAGTGTTTTCCCAGGCCCCCTCCCTCTGGGCTGTCTTCTGTTAATGGGCCCATCAATGCCTTGTCCATGAAGCACAGGTAACTCCCTCCAGGAGCTATCTCTGTTTAATGGGCCATCAAGGACCCACTGCATGACTCATAGAATGATATCAGCCCACTGTGAGATGCTCTGCCCAGGGGGAGGAGCCAAGCATTGCCACCTGGATGTGATCTGGGATTTGGGACAGCATAGAGAGTCCTTGACCACTGGATTCCCAGAGCACAAGAGCTACCAGACCTTTCTACGGGATCACTGCTTCAGGAAGACCACCTCATCTGGACTGCTTCCACCACCCTGCTCAGGTTGTATTCTGACTCTGTCAGTGGTCCTTTTGTATTATTGCATTTATTTTTACCTTTCTTTTCTCCCTCCTATTAAATTGTATTTCTGACTTGGAGTCTCTTACTGGTTTTGCTTTCAAACCACTACAGTGTCTCTGCCCACAGCAGCAGTGTTTGGGACAAGATGACCTTTAAGTTCAATACCAACTTCTTCACATTCTATGTTTCTCTGTTATGTGAAGATCTCAACTAATAGGTCACAAAACCCATATTTAAACCAGATCTAAGGAGGAAAATAAATTGCGTAATATCAAGATGGTCACTTTCACAACCAATATGAAAATAGCAAATCTCCAGAAATGACAAGATTCTCCTTAAGTGCACTATCCTTTGATCAGATTTTCAGCTTCTGACTTCTGAAAGAGTTTAAAAAGTCAGATGGTACTTGATGTACCCTACAAACACCCTACAAAATATGCATCCCTGCCCTCTTGATGACAACGTCACTCTCCAAATGTTATTTGTACCATGCTGCCTCTGTTCTTAAGATCCAGAATTAGCCTTCTGCCCCTATAATAGCAGTCTCCAAATTCCATGTTTCTTTGTCTGTTGTCACTAACAGAAATAGAGAAAAATTGAAACAGGACATTAGTCCTGTGATGTTCCTATCTTACAGAAATTTCGTAGCCTTGCAAATTGCAGATCTTATACCCGTGTTATCCAGAAAGTCAGCGAGTTCATAGACAGATATAAATCATAGCTCCCCTCCTACTGCCCACTCACATTGGCCAATTCACTGGCAACTGTGTGTCAGGATGATGAAAAAGTTTTGTCCCTCCACAACATGCTTAATCCAAAATCACAGCTGCAACCTGCTATCACTATACCACAGGTTACCAAAAAGATTAGCAACAGTGGCTCTTCAGTTATTTCAGCTGTTAATGAACTTCTCTGAAATTAAAACATCTCTTATGTTTAGTCACTCACAGTTAGTTATTGTGCTATTGAACAAAAGTGTTCATTTATGTTTGAGAATCAGATCTGATATAATTCACAGTTTGTAAGAGCTCACAGCTTATCCAAAGTGTACCACCCTTTATATCCAGCAGATAAATATTTGTATCATTCTGAGAGCTATAGGACTTGCTATTTAACAAATTGCAGCATTTTATTGTTTGTTCAGGCCCAACCTCATCTGACAAAAACAGCCTCTTCAACAGAAAGTTTTTCCAGAATTCAAAGATCTTTCTCACAACTGGAGAAACTGAGGGTGGGGAGAAGGAATGCTAAAATAACAGTTAAAATGCCTTTGATTGTTTTCAAGAATTAAAAAGCAAGCATGCAACTTAAAATTAAAACAAACAAAAAAAAAAGCCTGCTTAAACAAAGGAACTGGAATGCTCACCATGAGTTTCCCCCCTTAAGCATTAATTTGCTTCACTTTTAATATAAAGCTATGTTTGTTTGTGGCCCAGGTAACACAGGACCATGAAAACAAGTACAAAGTGGACAGTTTCTGTCCATTCTTGAATATTTCTTCTCAAGATTCATGTTTTCTGAACATTGCTCCAAAGATTTGACATGCTTGGCCCAACTGTTAATTTTACAGTCCTGCCACAGGAGCTTTTTGATCAAAGGGGTTGCTAGATTACTGTTCAGGGCTTCAAAAATCACCAGAATGTAGTTGCTGAAAGAGAGACACAATGTGACTTAGTTTTTCTGCACATTTCAGTGTACAATATTCACTTCTAGTGAAATACATGTTGAACCACCAAGAAAGAAATGGTATGTCAGAAAAAGTTTTAATTGCTGATACGGTTATTTGGAATATTTGAGGCAATTTAATCATGAAAAAGTAATTTGATACCATGTACAAGATCTTGTTTACTCCATTTCATTTTAGGTTTGAGTAAAATTTTTTGCCATGTCACCACTGTCTGCAATATTTTTGCTCTAGCAATTTAATGCTGCTTAGAGAACAATTCCAGTTTTCTCTTTTAAATAATTGTTTCATCACCATATTTTTCAAAATGTGATTCACAATATGAATATTGACATCTTAGAACTTTTGTTTGGACTGCCTTATCAAGATGTAGGTTAAATTAACATCAAAGCAAAAAAGCATTCTTCTGCACTAATACTTACTTAGAAGGCATTATGGAACAAAAAAGAAGGCTTATTTCACTAATAAAAAAAGGTTAAATTAGAAAGAGTATATTCCAAAGGAAATGAAAATGAATGGAAAATCTGAAATCCTGTGCTCACATAGGGCTTTAGAGAAGTCCATGAAGTTTTTTCACTTTATTCCTCCTTTGGCTTTCCAGTTTTTCTTTATAACTACCTGATGGAGGGCCTGTTTCCTACTATTACTTAATAAATATTTTGTTAATAGAACCTTAATTACAGCTCAAATTTTTTTATCTTCAAATACTATGAATAATTTAAAAAATAAGTTCTGTTTTGAAATAAAAACATTAAAATCTATATTTGTTAGGAAAAGACCAATTGAAAGTGTGAAAATACAAAGTCATGTGAAGCCAAGAACATGAGACATAATACACCCAGGGGAACTAAAGAAACTACATCTGTCAAATCCATGGCATTTAGATTATCATCCAGTTCTTTTGCTTTGTTGTGCCAGTCTAGCTGGGCTACTGGTGCCCCAAATGCTGGAGAGCTCCATGCAGAGCCTGTGCTTGCTGGACATCCACACAAACTGCCTGGCTGAGAAGAGCTGTGGCTGGAGTTCCAGCTGCCTTTGTCATGACTCCCCAAACCCTCAAAGCCTGTGTGAACACCCCAGCTCTGAGACCACCACTGCTGGTGCTGCCCACTGGGTTCAAAAGTTATTGCGTTGAGGGGGACTCAGAGATGGCCAGAACCATCACATGGAAGTACTTAACCAAGGAAGCCCAGGTAAGAGTTGGAAAACAGCCAACTCTAGGCAATTTTTAAGAATTTCTGTAAGTACTGAGAAGTACTTGCTTACCCCCAGTTTCTGCATATTACGCAGGTCTGTCTATACCTTTATGATTTCAGAACACTGGATCATGATTGGATCATTACGGTCCGGTAAGCAACAATCCCATCATAAAGAAATTCTATAAATCACCTGTTTAGGGAAAATATGACAAAATACAAAACATATAAGGAGCAATATACCTGTCATTTCAGATGATATAAATGACAGGGTTTTATTTCTTGCACTTAATTTTCTATTCTGACCAAAGGTACCACACTCAGAAGTGCAGGAATACTTAACAAAAAAAACCTTACTCCTGCAGTACTTGAACTATAATCAGAAATGATGGAAAACTGCTGACAGAATGGGTTCATTTAAGATTTGTACCAGATTTAAAGGAAGATAGGTGTGCTGTACTGCATGAACTTTTGAAACCACTCTCTTACTGTACTAGAGTGAGCATCACTACTCCAAATTCCCATTAATATAGTAAGATATATCCAGGGAAGAGTGACTACGTTCTCACACTTTTTGGGGTCAAAATAATTTATTTCTTCTCTATTTTCAGAGTACTTAAGTGAGTCTTGCTCCAAATGACTGAGATTTCTAGACTTGAAACAGATATGTGCAAGCAAAACTTTTAAATACAAAAGAATGAATTTTGTATTATCAGTAATGTTATCTGTAACTGATCAATCTTTCATGTTAATTGGAAATTACATTTCTAAAATTAAGCTAAATTGGACAGTTTATTTCTAAACAATGTTTTAATATGAATTTTTCACTGTACTGCAGTAACCCATTGCATTTAAAATACATAAATACATAAATATTTAAAATAAATATTAAATAAATACATAAATATTCAATAATGACATAAATATTAAAAAATAAATATTAAATTAAACCAAATGCTTTTGGTGATGCTAAACTGAGGAAATCCAAAACTTTGAATGCATTCCACTCTAAAACACAAGGATTTCATTCTGTTCCAGATTATTTGGCTTAAAAATGTGATCTATATCACAACAGTATCATTGGATATTAACACACCTGGCTGTTAACAAGCGAGATAATTTCATTTTATGTATTCATTATGACTTTTTGACTCACAAAATTAGCCATCAGCGTGCCATAAATCTTGGGTTTGATTTACTAAGGCTGCTTAGCTTTTAACAGGAATATATTTAAGCTCCCCACACAGCTCTTTACTTACCTTGTCATGTATTTTCATATCCTGAAAAACAGGAGCAAAGGGCCATCAGAAGGAAGCTAATTATGAAAAGTTCACCTACTGGCCATTTAAGACCATAACTAATAAAATTATTTTATTCTGTAACTTTCATTAGAAGTTTATGCAAAGACAGCTCTTGGTGTTAGGCATACATGAGTAAAGTTGGTTTGCTACACACTGAAAATAATTGTGAATAACTGGTAGTAAGTTCTTCAGTGATTTGGCCAAATGCTTTCCTGTTGTAAAATGCTCTATTTCAGTAAGTGAAATTTTGATCAGATGTGAAGTGACTTGGGGAAAAAAAAATACTGTAAAATGGTAACAAATTTGGCCACACCTCAAGTCCTCTGCCCATTTCTGGTCTCCTCACTTCTAGAAAGTACATTTAAGTGCTGGCAGGACTCCAGAGAAGGGCTATGGAGCTGGTCAAGGGTTTGGAGCACAAGTGCTATGAACAATGGCTGAAGAAGCTGGGATTGGTGGAGCTGGAGAAAAGGAGGCTCAGGGGAGACCTAATCACTCTCTACAACTGCCTGAAAGGAGGCTGTAACCAGGTAGGCACTGGCATCTTCTCCCAGGCCACTAGAGACAAACCAAGAGGAAATGGCTTCAAGCTGCACCAGGGGAGGTTTAGGTTGGACATCAGGAGGAATTTCTTCTCAGGGAGGGTGATTACACATTGGAATGTGCTGCTCAGGGAGGCGGTGGAGTCACCATCTCTGGAAGTGCTCAAGAAATGTCTGGACATGGCACTCAGTGCCATGGTCTCGTTGACAAGGTGATGATCAGTCAAAGGCTGGACTTGGTGATCTCAAAGGTCTTTTACAATCTCATTGGTTCTGTAATCCCATGGAGGATATTAAGATTAAAGATTCAGAAGATATGAAAGTAAGTAAAATGTGAAAAGATAGAAAAGTGATAAGACTGAGCAACAAATTTCCTTGACTGAGTACATCAAATGCACCAAAGAGACTCACTGCTTTCAGAGAGTTTGAGAAAAGAAGGACTAATAGATTTGGGAGTTAAAAGGTTCCAGGTGAATGCCAAATTTCACTATTATAAAACCGGCATATTTGGATGAAACTTTTCACAGATTACTAATACATTTACTCACAATCTTGAAGTTATTTATTATTGAAACAATACTGCGAAAAAAGATTAAAGGTTAAAGTCCATTTTAAAGTCCTTTTTGAGCTTGGAGACCTAAAGAACAAACTCATAGTCAAACTGTGAGGCAAGCTCCAATACAGGCACCTCACCATAGAGGTTTATAATTTACTCAAGGACTTATCATTTTTATTGTCAATAGATTCTGTTTCTAATCCTGATTCATGTAATATTAGCAAACTCACACAGCAGTTTTGAATTCTTTACCATTAACTCTTGTTCCTAATTAGATGCAGCTACATCGAGTGGCAATTGCCCAAGAGAATTTATGAACTTGAGATGTAATTAAACCTTTTTCATTTCTATTTTGCTCTAATGTATGATACAGAAATCAGTACACAGAAAAAAATCAGTTAAAGAAAAAAATAAAATGGAAATCTCAACTGCTGAGGCCCAAGGGAAAGAGCTGAAAGGCAGGAGGTACAAATTAATTAATAGAAAGATAAATTTTCACCTGAGGATAAAGCATTGGGGACGCTGCTCCTGGAATAGCATGTGGTAAGCTCTTTCAGCGCAGGAAAATATATGGGGGGGAAGTGAGGAACAGAGTTTTCCAGAGTTACTTAAATAAAGCTGGGTGACCTGAAAAATTGTAGAAAATTAAAATGTTTACATTTAAAAACAATTATGCTTTACCCCCTTAATCTTGGGTCTTTTATAAAGCTTTTTGAGCATTATGAACAGAATCTCTCTATGTATAGAAGTGATACCTTTACAATGGCTATGAAGATCTTAATTACAGAAAATAGAGCTTTAAACACAAAAGGTCTATTAAGACACAAAATGAAACAAAACTAGAGGATTTAACAGTACTGGTTTGTGCATTAAGTAAAACAAAACCTAGTAACCTACTTTTTAATACCTTACATTTATAGTTTTTCAATGTCTTGACTTGAAAATTTACAAAATGAAATATGAACATCCCATGAAAAGTTAAAATTGAAATCAAAGGAATAAGTTATAAACAAATCAATTTATTACATGACAAAGCAGTCTCCCACAGATACTCTCCCCACAATATAGAATAACTCCTGACACACATAGCTGGCAACATATATTAACCTTAAAGCCTGAGTAAATCCAATTATCTGTTATAGAAACCACTTTTTTTTTTTTTTTTTCTTTTTTTTTTTTTTTTCCCCCTGAGGGTATCACCCTTTTCTGTCCCATGCCTGTCCTATTTATTTAGATATGCAACTATTCAGTCCTGGGGTATCTACAACACTATAGCTGAATGAATCTTCCATGATATATTCTGTCAGGCCTTAAGGGCTACTGGACAAAAAAAAAAAAAGATTAAATCCACACTAATTTTCCAGAAATCATTTCAGAATGTCACAAAGTACAAAGGAAAACCTTCACACAAGTATGCTCAATGCAGAATATTGCAAGTTTACATATTTTTCTAACACAAACTTCAAGAATGTATTTGTCTTAATCAGGCACAAGCAAATTCTTCAGCAATGTAACAAAGCAGCATGACCACACCTAAAGCATTTCTACAGTCACTAAGATATCTTCAAAGCTGTACTTGCACGATCCTTGTGTAATGCTATTATAATGTGTACTGTAGTTGTACAGTTGATTTCCATGTAAAAATGCAATAACATTATCATCTAACAATTGCATTGAATTTCATAAGAAGCAAAGTACATTGGTGTCCATTAATGTGACATTCTTTATGTCATCTCAGAGTGAATAACTGCTCATAAAATATTTATTTTAGTAGTATTCTGTTGGAACAAAGTGTAGGTGTGTAGTGGTTTTATGTTTGCTGATTTCTGTTTCGCCTAATTTAGTGTAGTGGTTTGAGGGTTTTTTTGGGTGGGGGTCTTTTTGGTTTTTTTTTTTTTTGGGGGGGGGGGATTAAAAGGGGTTGGCTTGGGCACACTCAGCTTTATATGGTATTACCAAAAGTCGCCTTCAGCTTTCTCAGTGGTTAAACCACATGCCAAGAGTCAAAAACTGGCCCCTGATAAGTCCCTGTCCTTTCTAAAACAAAGGGGCCGGTCCTGGTAGGGCAATATTCTATATTCTTCTTTAACTAAAAAAACTAAACTGTGTTAGCCTATGATAGGGTGGTCAGTGCACAATAACAAAATTGTTTGTCGAGAAGTTATATACATTATTTTTTTAAAAAAGAAGGAAACATAAAACGTTGCTGTTATTAAAAGACATATATGATATTATTTTCATTGCTTCACCCTTATTTTAAAAATAGTATCATGCTCAATACATGTCTGCATTCCTTTGCTTTTTGACAGCTAACAAACTACATACCTGAAACAAAAATGCTAACTAATGAGCCACATCATATAGCATGTCAGCATTTAGTGAGGAATTGACATCATCACTTTTTATTACTTTAATACATAAACCATCTAACACTTAGAGACTTTAATACAATATCAGATAAGCTGCTGCAGTATGCTGGAGCATTTCAAAAACAAAGTGGTTTTACAACCATGGTTTCTTGATCATCTGGGAAATACCTGCATAGTGCACAATCGTGTGCAGATTACAATGATGAAGTGAAAGCAATTATTATCCAAGGTGACCCAAACAATTGCAGGACAAAAAGTGTCTCATGATGAACTCAGTTAAACAGATCTATCACAGAGAAGTAAAGATGCTGCAAACATTCAGGAAACATTTTAATACGTAAACTCTTTCTCTATACAATTCTCTCTTGGTTCACAAAATCATGTATCTAATATAAATACACAGTGACAGGAAAAAATACCATCATCTAAAATCTTGGATGTGATGGATGATTTCCATTTCTAGAAGTAAATTCAGACTTGAAATCTGCTGCTCCTACCATGAATGTCACAGCATTTCTCTCTCAGATTTACTACTGCTGCACACGAAGCCACATGACGCAGCAAACAGTCACAAATTACAATTTTCTCACCAAATTTTTAACCCTTTATAGTTCTTGTCTGTTAAATAGGCATATTTGAATATTCCCTACCAGGGAGGCAGAGCTCTGTGATCTCAGTGCATCAATGAGAAGATAAGAGGGGAGGATAAATTAACAGTTATACTAACACTGTATCTCTAAAATGTCTGGGTGAAGTTGAAGGAGAGATCAAAACACTTGAATGTTTTCACACAAAAAATCCCCCTTGCCCAAATGCTTCCTATGCCTGGCACAAGTCCCCTCACTATGCTCAACCCAGGGCAGTGCTCAGCTCATGGTGATCTCCCAGATGAGGGGCCTGGTGTGGAGCACACACAGACATTTGGATCCTTTGTGCACTATCCAAGGTTGTTATCTCCCTAATCATGTTTTGGGAAAGGGGGTGTGAACTCAAACAACCACTGCATGAAGTATGCATCTATTTCTATGAGTTCGATTGTGGCAGAAACCACCAAGGTGATCAGGAACTAGTTTTAAACAACCAAAAGAGCTCCTGCTCATTCAAAGTGTTGTCAAGATGGCTGTTTTACCAAAAAGACACAGAAAAAATTGTTGTATCTTGGAAAAAAAAGTTAAGGTTTTGCTAAAATACTAAAACTAAGATGCTCCCCACATAAAATGGGCATATCCATTAATTAATTTCAGAAGTTTGGCCTGTCAAATGAACTTTATGAATTGTGAAAAAAATATCCACAAACTTTTAAAAAGAGAACGCTTACCATGGTAGAATAAATAGGAAGTTCTTTAAATGGGTTAACAAGCAACAATATATCACCAACGTAGGTCTGAAAAAAAGAAGATATAACTGCTTTATTAAGTAATAAATTAATTTTTTAAGGAGGCTAATGGCGTTCTTCCAAAAAGAACTCTCAGCAAAGCCTCTTAAATCTAGCTAACAACATGTTAAACATAATTCATGAATTCTGAGCTTTTAACTCCAAAGTTTGAATTTAAGATCTAAATTTACATTTTGAACAGAATTAATTAGCATTTTTGTAATAAAACTGAATTCTTCATAACTGAAAATTATGCAGAGAAAAATTTCACTACATATATTATTGGTAGATTATTTGAAAGTTAATTTGTAACTTACCACTTTCTCTACTATAAAAATGTCACAGAATCACAGAGGCTGCTGGGTTGGAAGGGAGCCACAAGGATCATCGAGTCTAACTCCTGGCATGCCTACCACATAAACAAGCTCCTCAAGTGATGTTTTATGGAAAAAATGACATAATTTAGAAATTCTATAGCGGTTATCCAGAGCCAATACAATAAAATATGTTGCTAGTGGGGTAAGATGGAGCAATTGATATCTGTATAAGTGTTTATGGAAGTGTATGCGCATGCATCTAGAAAAATTATCCTGAACATATCAGAAAGAGTAAACCATATCTAATGATTGCATGTTTGCAAGATTTATTATTTCATATTTGGGACTATTGATGGATGAGAGGCTGGAAATGAGCCAGCACTGTGCTCTTGCAGCCCAGAAAGCCAATTGTGGCCTGGGCTGCACCACAAGCAGTGTGGGCAGCACAGTGAGGGAGGGGATTCTGCTCAGCTCTGCTCTGCTCTGGTGAGACCTCACCTGTAGTGGTGCATCCTGCTATGGGGTCCTCAGCACAGGAAAGACATGGAACTGTTAGGACAAGATGAGGGCCCCAAAGATGATCAGAGGCCTGGAGCACCTCTGCTATGAAGATAGGATGAAAAAGTTGAGATTGTTTAGCCTGCAGAAGGCTCCAAGGTGAAATTAGAGCAACCTTGCAATACCTAAGGGGGCCTACAAGAAAGACAGGGAGGGACTCTTTGTCAGGGATTGTAGTGACAGAATGAGAAGGAATGTTTTAAAGCTGAAAGGGAAAAGATTTAGATTAGCTACTAGGAAAAAAATCATCACTGTGATGGTGCTGAGGCACTAGATGAGGTTGTCCAGAAGAGCTGTGGATACCCCATGCCTGGAGGGACAGGTTGGATCTTTCTACTGGAAGATGTCTCTGGCCATGGTAGGAGGGTTGGAACCAAATGATCTTAAAGGTCCTTTCCAACTCAAACCATTCTACAATTCTGTGCACTTAAGTGTGAGATTGTAGGTCACTCTTGCTGTACTTTTCACTGCACATAAATAGCTGCTGCTACATTACACTCTTAGAATGCAAAAATTGCCAGACTTCTGTCTCTGAAGAGGTCAGACAGCAAAGCATCATGTGAACAGTTCCGGTCGTGTTTTGTTTTTCAAGATGAAGCATTTTGATTTGGGGAGGTGAAAAATATTGTCTTTCATAGTAAATGTACTGGTTTTCTTCTAAAATGCATCAATTTATTTCCTTTCTCTCACCCACCCTGACTTCACTGTTGGGTTTTCCGGGGGAATGAAACTTTATAGAGCTTCAAAAAAACATGAAACAGTAGTGCTACTGAGAACTTTGATTTGAAATTGCAGCCAAAGGACTTTTTCTTCTAAGTCTAAGAACCAAGTCAAGATGAAAACATCTTCAGCACTGATGCTGACACTCTATCACAGCACAGTGGCTGCTGTTGAGCAGAATACTAGCGATAACCGCCTACAAATTCTGTGAAGCTAAGAGAATTCCAGAGCACAAGATCCTTTCAGGTGCAAGCGTCAGTATCTTAAAGTCTTCCTCTATGGATCTTCATGAATTCAGTTAAAGTTATCTTATATTTTTGAACGTGAGATAAAGAATAGGAAATACTCATATAATGAGTATTTTTTTTTAGCATTTGATCCATCATTCCAAACCCCAGAATTTTTTTTACGATTGCATGCCATAACACCTACAACTGAGGTTCTCATATTTTCAAAAGGATTCACAGCAACATAACAGTTCTCCACATTTTTTTAGCCTAAATAGTGTAAACTTATAAATTTAAAAATAGTATGCATGTTTCACATTTACATTCCACTCAGCTGTTCTATAAGTTAGTACTAAGTTATGACTGAGATATGGACAGGGATACAAAAATTTCTTTTGGTATCTAGATGATTACAATTAATTACAATATAATTACAATATAGGCCATATTGGACTGGAAGAAATGAATAATTAAATCTCCCATGCTGAATTATAAGCTGTTTAAATCTAAATTTCTTTTACATTTCCAGTAATCATGCTGCATTAAATTAACCGAGCATTGAAAATGGAAGGCTCTTTTGGTGGTTTGAGAAGGAATCATGGTGGTGCACCCCCGCCCCAACCACATAGTGATCTGAGTGACCTTAAAACACTCATTCATGACAAGTGTGTTCATCAATGTTTAGCAACTTACTTCCTCTGTGAAAAAAACACACATAAATTGTATTCAAACCTATCTGAAGTGATATTCCATTTTTCATTTCTCCTTTTCCTACACAAACTTGAGGAATTGCAGGGCTTACACACACACACACACACACACACACACACACACACATTCCCTTATCAATTTAAAACTTGACATTAGTTTGGGGCAGGTTACTGTCCAGTAGTTATGATAGTAATCCTATTTTTCCTATTCTCTCTTTGGTCTTTTTTGAAAGCTTACTATTGATAGGTGAATAGCAACTCACATATATCTGATTGTTGTTGAAACGCTTCTGAATCTCATAAAGCAGGCTGCTGTCTGTTAGCTCACTCAGGGAAGCCAGGTCATCATTTGGAGCTGGAGGCATTAGCTTGATCTAGAAAACACAAATTACAGATATAAAGTAACTTCACAATGAATCATTCTGTACCATAATATTCTAACTTACAGTATAAATCAAGACTGTTAGAAACGGGAAAAAAGGCATTAAGAAACCAGAAAGTTGACACTCCCCAATTAATCCACATCATTAATCTTAATCAAGAATATAAAAATTAATATCAATGTTATGGTGTATAACTGCATTAGTTTTATGGGCTCTTAAGAACATACCATACCATACCATACCATACCATACCATACCATACCATACCATACCATACCATACCATACCATACCATACCATACATTTGCAGTCCTTAAACCCATGAAGTTTCTTGGATCAAATGCAATTTTCCTGCTCTCTTCATTAAATGTTTATAGCAGAGAAAATCAAGAAATTAGTTAGTGAACTTGTAAGTATTGTATTTCTTGCAGTATTTAGCAAAGCTCTCAGACCTCTCTTTAGCATATGGGATTTGAAATTGTACTAGAATTTTTCTTGCAGAACAGAAGTAAGCTAGTAAGAACTTGGAAATGTGTTGTTATAGAAGCCAGAAGACAATCAGAAGAGTCCACTTAAGCCAAAATTGGTGAGTGAAATTGTTTAACACTTTTGAGATTAGGGTGAATAATATAAACTCTGCAAGGGTAAGTAAAAACATAATGAAACAAAAAAGATCCAAAGGACAGAGATAGAAGACAGAAGAAAGAATTCATGATAATGGAAATTTGATTAAAGTCAAAATAAACACTGACACATTAAGAAGTGTGCTTATAAATAATTATCTACACTTAAAATGTAGTTTGATTCATTTTTTAGATCAGCAAAATACCTAGAAACAGAAAATTCTCACATGAACGGCAATAGAATTAAGTAGATGTTCAGAGTATATTATAATAACTTAGGGTCTATTTTGAGAATGGACAATCAAGATGAAACTTTTTTTTCTATTGTTCTGCTTAAAATGAAGGCTCAGGAGAGAAGCAGACACTGTCCTTTTGTGGTGAACACCACAGTGTCATGGTTGTAGCTAGCCTGTAGCTGCCAGATAAATTTGGCCATATTGGACCCCCAACCTTGACCAACCTAGAAGAAAAACAAGTCCTTGGGTATGGTAAGGATAGGTTGGATTCAAACCTGTAGGAACTGACAGTGATCAAAGAGGAATTTCTAGGTTTCAGGCAGCAATAGCAGAGTCTGAGTCTGTGTGAAATCAAGTCATATAACTTTCTGGCACTGGCCTGAGAAATTGTAAGGAGGAATCAAAAACAATCCTTGGAAGGTGAAAGACCTTCAGGTGGTTTGTTTTCTAACTTGTTGTTTACTTGTAAGAAACAGTCAAGAGGTGCTGTTCCAAATGACCAATAACGTTCACTGTACCAAAACACTGTATAAAAGGATGTGCCTCTTAATAAACTTTTGCTTTAAAGCCCTCCAAGACGATTTGGAGTATATCGTTATTAAAGCCGTCCTGAATAATAATAACAACACAAACCTACACAGGGGACCCCCAGCCAACCCCATTTGATCCTGACTGCAGACATATCACTGGCCAGAGAGCTGCGCAGTGCTGAAACCTGACCAATCGGCTGTCCAAGCCCAGGAAGTTTGAAGCCCCTGTGAAAGGAGGTTCCAAACACTAAACCAGGCTGTTTGCCGATGGCCCTCGGTTGTTCTGTCGTCTCTGTCTCCAACCAACCACTCCACCTAACACCTCAGCACCTTCAGGTTTTGTCAGTGACAGGAGATCAGTGGCAGAAGCAGACTGGGAGATACTGGAGGGAACATGGAGCATGCTTCTGTCATGGGGAAGAGCCCAAAGACTACAGATACTTGTGTTAAGTACTGGGGATCTGACACAGAGCTTCTAAGCTGCAGCTCAGTTGCCACAGTTTCAAGGTCGAGTTCAGAAAACCCGATACTCAGGTTTCACTACCTGTGCTTTACAAGGTGTATGTCTACCTATTGGAGAGATTTGTTCCTCACCCCGTTGAAGTCAATGAAGATTTCTCTGTCACACAGAAGATGGCATTTCTTGCTCTTTTAGTTTTTAATCATGGCAGTTGGATATACAGCTGACTAGAAAAGAAGAATTCCACTTGGCAAAACAAAAAATTACATTACATTTTGGCATTTGTCTTTAATGATGTACATTGGAATAGAAAAATAATAACAGAAGAATTCCAAGAACATTTTTAAGTGTCTTGTAGAGAGAGTGCAGAGAGACAAGTCTGTGGCCTTCTTTCCTTAATGGTGTGCTCGCCTGGCATGCAGGAACAAAACAGGCACTGGCCTTCACTGCACTCCCTTGTGTGCCATCAAAACTCAGAACATCTGTGCCACAGAATGGGCTTCTTTTAATCTATCTCTGAGATGATTAAACCTCTGCTATGTATTTGTAAATAAAAACAAGGTTTGGATAAAAGTACTGCCTTGGGATTCTCCATGTTTTCTGAACTTTTTAGCACACTTCCTTATACATTCCTGGTTCCTATCAGCTAGCACTCATGCAGATGAAACCTGGATATCATTCAGGTTACGTGACAATAATCATTTCCCACAGGTCATTCAGGCATGGCCCCATCTCTGGAGGGAGAAAAATTTTGTCTTACAGATATTTATGGACTCATCCCACACAGCCCTAGGCCAGCAAACAGGCACTGGGTTGCATTTATTTCATAATCTAGACATGGCCAAAATTGCTCATTCTGTAGGTATGGTTAGAAATGTGAAGTGCTCAGTAAAACTCCAAGAAAGGAAACCAAAATCTTTTCAACTCTTTTTTTCTGCAAAGCTTAGGATTTGGTGTTTCAGCATTTTCTACCTGACACATTGCATCAAATTTCATAGTTCAACAAGCAAATAATCACATTGACATAAGAAAGTCTAAATCCCTTAAACTCACCACTGATTTGACTTAACAGTAAATGTTATGTACATTAATAATATCTTATTTTTGGGCACCTTAAACTTCCATTCTCATCTACTTTTCTGAGCATACAGATGTGTTTTTTAGCTCAATGCATCTATCTGGCTATCATTCTAATTGCATGATGTATATGTCATGAGAAATTAAAGAAAAACAGCCATACATACAGCATAAGTTCCAATATAAATGTGCCTCTGAGAGTGATTAGTTTTAGATTTTTGCAGTGCTTACAATGAAGATTTCTATTTACTCTATTAAATTGCATACACTTAACAACATTCAGAATCTGCTCATATAATAGTCTTAAGTTATTTATAGTTTTATTTTTTTGTATTTTATATTTTATATATATTATTTATTTATAATTTTTTTACATACTTGTGTCACCGAACTACATATATGTCCCAGCTCCTATTTGTGATATTATGTTATGCACAGCTGAGCCTTGTCTGTGTCATAACTGACACTGAAACAATCAAAAGGGCATCAGGGGATACTCTATCACATAGTCCATGTGGCCAACAATACATAAACAAGAACCATAAGACAGTTTTATTTTTTAAAAAAGACTCAATTAAGAGAAAGAAAAGATTTAATTTATATTTCTTTGCAGCATGGAGCACGTAATTCAATTCCAAGCCATTAATCTGAATCTGCTATCAAAAAATATCCTTCCCAGATGAGAGGAAGAGAAATTAATTATGATAAAATTCTGAAAATTATTCATACTCCTTTCTTTGTTTGGCAGGACAGAACTTGACATTACTGATGATCAAAGAACACCTTTACCTAGGAAAAAAGCAAAAGGTAATACAAGCCAAGAGAGGTCCAAAATGCTTTACTGAAGTAGCTAATCTTCCAGGTGAAAAGGAGCAAACAGAAGTGTTTACAATGGTAATTTCATCCCCATCTCCTATACTTCAAGTAATAAAAATCTTCATGGGAAATAATATTTTCTTAAGGCTCTTTTTCATCATTTTTGCAATTAAAAAAACCTGAAGTGATATATAAATTTGAACAGTTATTTCTTTCCAAACCAAAAAAGTTACAGACTTTTTCTATTAAAAATGCATATCTGAAATGTGTTAGGATGAAATTTTTGGTTTTGATCTCCCAATAAAGGCCTAATCTGCATGCCATATTGCCTAAGAATGTGTGGTATTTCTGACATAAAGCATACAAAATATCATCCTAATATATTTCAATAATATATGAACATGAAATCCAAGTAATGACTCGACATAACCTATTGAAAAATTAAACAGAACATGATTACTTGGAGTGTAGTTTGAGTGCAACTGGTAAGAATAAAGGACAATTCATTAGAAATTTATTAGAATTAGGATACCCAAAAGGCAGGAACAGCAGGAAGGGGTTGTTCAAAGATTTCCTTTGGTATCAGCACTAAATAAAAACTTTACTTCTCAAGTCATGAAATTAAATAATAATAATAGTAATAATAATGTGCTAAATAAATAAATTTCATCTTTGAAAACTAAGGTCTAAATATTAAGGCAAATAGAGATATGATATATATATACCTACAGTTCATAATGCATGGTAAGCAGTAGAGAATACAATCCCTCTACTCCCAGGATCAGAATTACATCAAAAGAAAAAATATTATATAATTTAATTTGACAAAATCTAGGGACTCTTTTCTGTCTTAAAATTTAACTAGCAAAATGATTAGTTTACTCTCTTTCTTTCTTCTTGAGCCAAACCTTATTAAGCCCTTGCCAACTGAAAAATTGTATTAATTCTT
Source organism: Illadopsis cleaveri (assembly GCA_013399915.1). NCBI lineage: Eukaryota > Metazoa > Chordata > Aves > Passeriformes > Timaliidae > Illadopsis > Illadopsis cleaveri. The sequence goes on from VXBB01018768.1 coordinate 67,129, forward strand.
TTCTAATGCAACCGGTCATTTGAAAACCCACTAAAATAGCACCATTTCTAAACTATCCCCGGTTAATGATAATTTCTCAGACAGGACTCCAGCATCACTCCAGATTCAGCAACTGCACACATTTTCTAGTTTTCCCTGTTTCTAAAAAAACATAGGATACACACGGCTAGCTTGTTTAGAGCAGAATTTCAGACTGTTTCCTGCAGACATTTCTCAAATAAAAGAGCTAAAAGAGATTCACCTTCAAATCTGTTCTCTTGTCTTTGAATTGTAACTATTGTGGGAAGTTCCACTGTAGTATGGTGAAACAATGGGATTGCTTTTGAAAATCTGCCCTGGGACCCTGAGGAGACTCAAAGACATGGTGGAGAAAGAAATTACCAGAGTAAAGACTTCTGTTTGCTCATTTTCACCTGGAAGGTTAGCTGTTCTTATTCTGATCAGTTTCTGTATATGTTTTAGTGCACAAACTATAAAGTAAAAGTTTAGCTTAGAGATAATGAAAGCCTGAATAATTTTGGTTAGGCTTACATCAAAAGAGAATCAGGCAGAAAGAAGTATCTGTGTTCTTGTACACACTTTTGTTGAACATGTAGGAACAAACAAAAGTCTTGGCAAGACCATAAGCTAAATACTCCCCTCTCTTTTCCTACAATTACAGGAGGATTCCTCCTTAAAGGGCTGCAAGCATTCACTTTTCTGACTAGCAGTGCTTGTCCCTTGGAGTGGCAGTTTCCATCAAATCACATCAGTCAGCAACATCAGAAACTGCATGACATGAAAACAAGATGGAAGCCAAGTGCAGAACATGTGGTGTCCTCTGACGGGACAGGGAACTGAGCACTCCACAGGATTACAAAGCTGAAGTTCTTTCACAGATTGATTCATATAATTTACACATGGATGCACTGATTGATCTCATATGATCAAGCCATTCCTCTGAAACACATCCAAATAAAAAGCAGTGGAGCATGCGTTCTTCTGCCAAGACAGAGACACAGCTTTTTTGAACCAAACGTGGCTTAAATCAAACCAATGTCTTGCTCCTTTGTTATGCTTCGAATTCATAGTAAATTATTTTTAATGGAAATACTCCGCTCTCCCCCCACCTTGATTCTAAAGTAGCTTTTTCTTAAATGGCTAAATATTTCTGGAATATGTGTTTCCCAAATGCATAGTAACAGAAAATAAACCCTTTTGTATCACAAAAAAATCCAAACAAAATAAAAACCAAACCAAACCAAACACAAAGAAAAACCTAAAAAAAATTATGTCCGAAACATTCAAACCTGGGATGAGCTAGATTCACAAGCAATAGATAATTGCCTCCTTTTGCGCTCAACCTATATACCGAATGAGATTGTCCTCCTGTGGAGAAAACTAAAGTGCATCCAAATAATCAGTGCTCATAATCTAATACACTATCACAAGAAAGAGATTTGACACTGCAGCTGTAAATCTGGCAATTCCTAGCTTTGAATTACAGTCACTTACTTTGCAACTTGATATTCCTTAGACATTCTTTTCAGTTTTTTTGTGTTTCTTTTGTAACTCGAAGTTTGAGACAAGAGCACAGTCTGGGCAGTGCCAACAGTTGTCCCTCCCCTGTTTGTGATCCATTAATAGTTTGAGAGGCTCTGAGCCCTCCCCACAGTCCCTGACCTGCCACCAGGAGCTGGCAGGGAGCAACTGTTCAATTTGCAGAGGAAGCTCTGCAGGGAGTGATGAAGGTGACAAGGCTCCACAGTGCAAAGGATATTGCTGTATGGTGAGGGAAAAAAATACTATGGTCTTCCGCTTCATTAAGTTTACAATTTCCAGACCTAAACACTAATGAAAATTTCAAGACACTGCATGCTGTTACCTGCTCAAGTTTGGTTGTGGTGTTCACAGCGATATTTTCAGATGCACTGTCTTGAGACTGCTGCTTACATAAGCCTTTAGCTGCATCTTTGAACATGGTATCTTTCTCCAGCAAACTGTCTTGCTTGGCAATCGGTAAAGCCAGGGGATTGCTACAAAGAGAATCAATAAAGCAATTAGACTCCTACTGAAGATGTCAGACAATCAAATGTGGGTGGCACAAGCACAGAACTGAGATAAAACTCAGGGCTGAAACATAAGCTCCTGGTCCAGGTACTAAAAAGAGATTGGTGAGAAATAAACTGTTCACATAGTCTGGTCTGTTCCCAAAGACATACAGTAACATGCTTTTATTTAAAATTCACCTTTGTGCATGTCTTTTCTGAAGCAGAATTGAGCAAGCCAAAGAGAATATGCATGAGTCTGCTTTTAACAGCACTAGGTTGGCAAATCAATAGCCAATTTTGCAAATGAATTTAAAATGTACAGTTAAACTACACAATCCTATTTTGAAAAATATTATATTTAAATGTAACAATATATATATTGCCATTGCAGTTATTAAAATTAAATTCCATCACTTTTTAGCTTACTTTTAATCTGGCAATATCCAAGATACATTTTATCACCAGAAGCTGCTCTGTATTTGTGGTAAGGTAAAAATAACCAAAAAAACATGCAAGCAAATAGCAGACTCCTGAAATTACTGAAACAATCTGCAAAACTCTTCATCCACATAAAAACTATTCTTATACACATGGAGTTGTTTTCCCTATTGGCGGTTCAGACAACCTGACCCTTCTGAAAAAAACCAATGCCAACAACTCGGATTTTTCAGAGTTGTACATCCAAGGAATTAGCAAGGAATCAGCTGCAGGAGTTGAGAATACAAGTATCTTAAAAAATAATTGTCTGGATTCTGACAGTGCAAATGAGACGATCTCATAGAGTGTACATCAGCTCCTTGCCAAAACGCATACATAATTTCTTTGAAAGGACATGTGGACTCAATATGAGAATGTGGGAATAGTGCATTCCACTATGGAATAAAGCCCAAACTTAGTTAAAATAAATCTCATATTTACTCTAAGTTATTTGAGTTTAGTCACTGATTATAGAAAAACCATGATTATACAGTTAACTCAAATGAATACTCAGAGCTAACACTGATAGCAACTCGGGATAAGAGCTGCTCTTGGAAACAGAACTAAAATACACACATAATTTTAGAAATAAAGGATAAAACACCTTCTAGACAGAATTCATTGAAAAACAAGATGAAGTTGTTCCCCACTAAATAAAAGATGGACAAAACTTTTCTTTTGATGAAACCGTCAGTCTGCAAATATTAAAAGAATTAGTTTAAACATTTTATAATTAATTATAAATAGAGGTTTTTTTGTCCTCAAGATGTTTTGCTTCAGACATTTAAATGTAAAACATCTAGAGGAACATTGGTGAAAATAAAAATTTATATTTACTCCTTAGATTCACCATAGATAATCTGGTGACAAATTTACCAAATGTCATATGGACAAAAGATCCACTTAAGACCAAAGCACTGCCACTATTATCTTTCTTAATATTAATGTGATGTTTATTTTAAATTGTGAAGATCCAAGATTTTTTTGCTGCGAAGTTGAACCTTACCCATTTAATCTTACCTCTTTTTGTGGTAACTACACAACACGCATTAGAAACACTTCTTAAAATTCAGCTATAAACTCCTCACAACCAAATAACTTTCAGGTGTCACAAAACAGAAGCAGGTTGTAAATCACAGTAAAGTGTGGTGGAAAATGAGTGCCTAACGTATTGGCAGATACATTTTGAATTTAAGAAGACAATAATAACCTAATTTAACAGGAACATTTCATGTACTGATGTACATAAGAATAGACTTTAAATTACATGCATTTGTGAGATATTAATGGGACTTCATGCGATGGAATGGTTGGCATATAATTCATATTAAAACAAAAATGTGAATGATTCAGTGAAGGAAAGAAATATATTAAAATTACTCCAACAATTCATTATGACTCAGGTTCAAGAAGAAAACCATGAAAAAATAAACTGAAATAAAATGTTTCCAGAAAACACTGGCTTTTTAGAAAAGTATTTCTATTTATCACAAGAATAAGTCAAGCAATGCCTCTGAAAGCTGAACTATAGAACAGTGCAAGGGAAGATTTTATGTTAATGCAGACAAGTAGATTAGCATGAACTGTCTTCTTTTATGAAAATTAATGGATAATTAATGTATAATTAGTAAATAATTAACCATAAAGGAAGACTTATGCCAAAATAATGTTGCACAGTAGACAGGAAGAAGTGTTATCTAGGGTAGTATTTGAACATGGTAGGACTTTCTATCTGCCTATCTGACTGGAAAAAAATGTTGAATGTTATATGGAGGAGCAATGATTTTAATTTTTATGCAAAGAAGCATTCATGTATGGAATTAATTTGAAGTATTGAGTGTTTTTATTGGACTTTTTTTAGATAAAGTGACATGTTTTTCTGTAACTTACCATCCTCTACCACGTAATTTAAAAAAACATCAAATGAAAAGCAAGAGCTGACAATCAAATAATTGGAGGTTTTATCATCAGTATTGGAAGCACTTGGGTACCTGCTAATTTGACAAGTAATTTATATAAAGGCAGATTCTGCAATTATATTTTCATGGGCCCTTTGAGCTTATAGCATTTGCTGGAGAAAAAATCTGTAATCCTTCCACAGGCAATTCTTGGAAGCTTCAAACAATTTCTAAGCCAGTTGACCCCTGTAAAGTACATAACCTCTGAAATTTCAGTCTAAAAATCTTCTTAAAGTTATATAAAAGAAACTTCAGAATAGATTAAACATTAGAAGAGTGTTTGAAAACACTACAATAATTAAAAGGCAAGTGTTACATAAATGGTTACATGGAAAAGAAGAATTGAAATGTAAGAAAAATTGAATCTCTTTTCTGTTTTGCTGTCTTGAACATATCTATTTCTATTTTATTTCACATTCTTGCATTGATTTTGAAACACATAATTACTATAATTAATATTGACTTAAACATGCATCAGAAAATATACAACGTGATTGTTAGCATTACTTCAAGAGTAAGTCCTTAATTTTTTAGTATTTATTGCTGCCTTGATGACTGCACTATCCGTGCTCTACAGGTACACGTACTGGAGTAGAATTACAGTGATCATTGTGACCATAGCATGACTCTGAAGTCCCTTTTAAACAGCTATGGTCAATTTCATGTTCTGAACTGTAAGCTATGTCAATTAATGCATTCTGTGCTGGTATTTTTTTGCCAGTGGAATAAGTGACTGCACCGTTAGAATTAAAACTGGCAAAACTTTTCAGCATAGAGCTTAGGTTTGCTGCAATGGTCAACCCTCAAGTAACTTCATGACATTACTAAAATTCTGTCCTTCAGCTAATTTACTTGGTCAGTTATGACCAAGGAACTATGCTGGAGCAGGTATGGCCTCAAAGGTGCTGCAGCTTGTGGAAGGCCTGTGTAAAGCACAAGAAAAGAGCAAGACAAGAGGAGTGACAGTGAAATAACTGCAACCCTGCCCTGTGCCACCCACACCTCACTGATGAGACTGAGTATACAGAAAGCCAGGTTTGCTTGGTAACAGCATATTTCAAGTACACTGGCTACTAAATTTTGTTTCCTCTACCTGAGCAGTAGCTGACTTTCAATTCACCTCTTCACAGTGTTCTTCCAGAAATCAATGCTGTAATTTAAATTTGAACCAGCAAAACTAGGTTTGCTGACAGAACACATGCTATTTATAATTGTTTGTTCATCATTTTTGAGTTTGCTTTTGAATACTATTTTCTTCTGAGAAATGGCCACAAAGTAATATGACCACAACACAGAGTTACTACGAACTATTGTAAAACTTTCCACCTCTCATTACTTTCTTACATCAGGAGAGTCGATGAAGAATGGATGCAATGAAGAACAAACCAACGGTACATGTGGATTATTATTGTGCACTCCTCTTCAGCACTAAAAAATTGGTTTGGTACATAAGAACAGCACAGATATTTATCTTCAACCTAGCATATTACACATCTCTCTACAGACTTTTAACAGAGCATGAAGGATGAAACTCTTTGTTTTCAGCATTAGTCACTGGGAAAAAAAATGTTGACAGTCATCTAAACTGCCTCTCTAATAGGCAGCATGGAAGCACTCTGGAGGATAATTCACTGTATCTTAAGAATATGTTCACTACCATTTGGAATAATACCTCTGCAAGGTTTTGGGTTTCACAATTACAAGCATGATACTATAGAGCTGAGATAACTAGCTTTGAGATGACACCTGATTTTCAGCCCCTATAAATTAAGATTAGAGGATTTATAAGTAATATGAAACTCTAGGTGGTATGGTTCATCAACAGTTTTCCATATACAGTAGTGATAGCTGAGACATGCATGGGCAAAATACATCAACAATTTTGCCTTCCAAGAATGCTCCCATCTCAGAATAGCTGGCTAGCCAGCTGATACTCTCCTGCACTGAAAGCAGACCTGATAGATAGGTACTGCAAAGCTCTGGCTGAGGAAGTTTCTAAACCTAAGACTGCTAAAAGTCTCAAGAACCTGCCAAAGTGGCATTACTTCAAGCTTACTGTATCCTAATAACGGCCCCCTGGCTATGTGCAAAGGATCACTGCCAAAGTCAGTGCACGGAGCTGAACAGGGCTTTGGCTTCACCTGGTGCTGTATTCTCATGCAGGCACCATAAAATAGATGCAGTCCCACACTGGGATACAGTTGGCAATAGAAGCTAAACTCATTCAATTCCACAAATAAATAATTTTTTTATGTTTTTCTCTTCAGTGGACTTAGCATTTTCAAAACTTCCAGTGAAGGTTTTTACATATGGCAAGTCTGTATTATTGTCTTATAAAGAGTCACTACACAGAAAACTCCCAAAAATTAGCTCTCTTAATCTATGTATTACAGGAAGGAAAGAGTAGAGAAAAAATCCTTTCAGACCACTTAAAGTTTGTTCAAGTCATGTCTTCCAGAGGTTAATGGGTGTTAGAACTAAAACCAGTATTCACTACAATATGTGCACCACAGTACAAACTTCTGGAATATAAAACACATGGAAATGCATCATCTAGATGCAAGAATAATGACTAAGTCCTCAAAGTCTCTAAAACCTTTGTGAATAACATTTGCTAGGCATCATTACATAGGTAAAAGAGTGACCTGCCATCTTCTTCTAGTATTACAACATATCAATAACTAAAAATTTAAGTTCGAGTTACATTTCAGAATGTAAAAGCTTAGTTTCATGCCTCAAAATTAAAATTTTTCATTTAAAAAACAGTTGAGGGCCACATAATTTTGAGGAGTATGATTTATGTTATTGAAACAGCGGGTTAGACTAGAGGACTGCTTATTTCATAAGGAATTAAAAAGCATGAAAAATTGATAATTTCATAAACATTAGTATCATATACCCAGCTACATGTATTAATGACTGCAAATCATGAAGCAGAAACAACACAATGTGTTTACCATCCATGAAATATGCAAACTTTACTAAAAATCAGTATATCCCATGGGGTTCTGAATTTAACAGATTGATCATTTCATGACAGTTGCTCACCTCTTCCGAATTTTAATGTATAGAAACACATTCTGCCAACCATAATTTGTAACTACTATGAAATGGAAGCATATATACCTTACCTGCCTCTCTATAGGAGGTTTTATTTACTGCTTTCCTCACACACACCTTGGTGACTACTATAGAAAAATTAATGTCAGTGTTTTGCAAGACTATGCAACTAAGAAATACATACTCCAAATACACAGCAACTGCACACTGTATAAAGCCCTACGTGTAGCTTTTAAAATTCCCTGGATCACAGTATCTAGAAATAAGAATTTGAAATATCAGTATGTCTTGTTCTACCATGAAACAGCCAATTGTTCTTCATACCTATTGTACATCTCTTTTCACATACCCATGGCAACCTTTGTTTAAAATTCACAGGGAAATACAAAAGTATCAAAATTTACAATTTAAGACACAAATTGACTCTTCAATACTGAGTTTTAAGTCCTCACGGCTAAATGCTACTTGATTTCACTTGAATTTTAAGCAGCACAAATCAAAATATAAATTTGTAAATATAATTTTGACCGATATAATTTCATCTGCAATCACATATCTGATTTTTCTCTTTTCAGGATTTTTCCTTGCTTCTCTCATAGGCAATGACAGTTTTACTTACACTGCACCCATCTACCTTAACAAAATGATGTTCAAGTCTACAGTATTAACCTCTAATAATTCTGCTAAGGTAACCCCAGGTAATTTCTGCTGGCAATTATAATAATGTATTTTATTATTCATAATCTATAATTATTAAACCAAGATTGACAAAAAGGTATGAGAGATACAAATATAAAAGATGATTCAGGAGATTTCCAACAGTTATTTGATCCATCAAATCACACAGAATCATAGAATG
>VXBB01018771.1:0-24848 GCA_013399915.1 Illadopsis cleaveri
AACCTAACCCCCAACACCTCCTCAAATAAAGGATGTCCACCAGCACTTGTTACATCTTAAAGTGTTCTCTCCTAGTTTGATACATTTGAATTATTATCTTTTGAGGAAACAGAATTCCTACCTGCTCTGGCAAATATTCTAGTTTTTTGGAGTTTACAATGCCTCTGTTCCTCTGAGGTCTTGGTTTTCAGCTGTGAAAGAAAATGTCTGCTTTTTGAACTGGGGATTTGTAATTCTGTGCTCATCTGCCTAGGCAGACATGGTCCCTCCTCTCGTCCCCATTCTTGTATATTTGAGTCATACATACAAAAATGTGTGTAACCACTTCTCCCCGTGATTTCTTAGGGACCTGTAAATACTGATTTTCAGCCAAGACAGATCTTTTATTTCTTTCAAGTTTCAGAGAAAACTGAATATTTACATTTGCCCTTTGCCTTCATATGCCGTGGTGTTTCAAGTAAACAACAGTGCAGCATCAGGGATGCAATTTTTGTCTTCCCAAATTACTTCCTTCTTGGCTGTCTCTCCATATGGACAGCCTGATCTGTCACTCCCAGAGCTCCTTCTGCATGGCTGAGATCCAACTGATGCCAAAAGGAATCCTGAAGCCAGCTACTTTCCAGGTACTTTTTGAGGTAAGGAGTTTGTAGGCAGGTGGGGTCTGTCTCCTTCCAAGTAAAAAGAGATAGAACAAGAGGAATTGGGAGGTGTAGGTTGGATATTAAGAAAAATTCCTTCACCAAAAGGATGGTCAGGCACTTGCACAGGCTGCCCAGGGTAGTGGGACAGTCACCATTCTTGGAGATATTTAAAAGATGTGTAGATGGGGCACTTGAGGAAATGGGTGACTGGTGGCCTTGTGTGAGACTGGAAAGAGTGATGTCTCAAGACATTTTGGGATGCATGTGTGCAGGGGCAGGGGCAGGTCAGGCCTTGCCGTGGTGAAGCAGTGCCTTGCCCTGTACACCCCACCCTGGCAGTGGCTGCCAATCCATGGCAAGCTGAACGCAATGCCCCACACCCAACCCCTGGAGCCCCCTTATACAGCTCCTGAGTGGCCAAATGACTGCAAGCCCCACATGTGGGAAGGGCCAAGGGGTATTTTAAAGCCACAGGGCATGAAGCACTCATATGTCTTGACCCTACTTCTCCTTGGAATTTCTATTGGAACACCACTGGAACCCAGGAACTGGTAGCTATATATGTCTTTTTCTATACCTCTTCTGTCTCTCTCCTAATTCCCTCTTGGAATTTTTGAGTAATTTAGAATCGAGTGGGCTTAATGTTTGCTAAGTTGAATGGGCCCAGTTAATTCTTTGATAAGTGCTTTGTATTGATTGAATGTTGCACTAAACCTTTTGCCAAAGTTCCTCAATTTTCTGAAGTTGCCAGTAAAGCTCTTTTTTGTTGCTTTGATCTCTTGAGAATATCTTGTCAGCACTTCTCCCGCGAGTCTAACTCAGTGTATATGAACAAGCATAAACCCTTTTAAAAATCTCATCAACTGAGTTATTTGAGGTCTTACACCTCAGCAACACTTGACTTTTGCTCGTGACAGTCTGCCTAGATTGAAGATTCCGGTTTTGACATCTTGGAGGAATTGGCTGTAGCCTGTGGTCACCCTACAGCCTTTGTTAAATGCATAATTACCAAGAACAGTGATTTTCCACATGTGCACTGTAGCCTATTTAATATTTTGTAAATGCAAATAAAATATTACTAAAATAAGTATAAATATTTGAATTTTTAAAAAGCTTAAGAATCTCTCACAGCTGTTCAGTACCTGGTGCAGATCAATGTAGTTTGAGCGACCCCCATCTGGAACTGGATGGCTGGAGAAGCAGGAGCAGTGGAACCTCAGCTGTGGCCAGCCTGGGGGAAGGAGTGGAGGCTGGATGGAAGGCAGGGAATATTACACAAGGGACAGGCTCCTCCCACTTTGACAAAGGCCTCTGTGTGCCCCCAGTCTTGGGCAACTCCCTACAAGCTGATGTGTTTCATTTCAGGACTTGGGGATTTAAACAGTACCTCCCCCCGGTATTTATCACAAAAAGTTCAATTGATGTGTTTTGCGTTATAAAATAAGAAAAAATAAATTATTTTATGCAATGCCTTCTGCAGCTAGAAACTAAGGGGAAACTCTTTGCTGGTATACACTAAGCATGCAAATATACCTGTGCATGCAAAGACAGATGCTGGCAGCGGGTGGGCAGCAGGTAAGGCAGGGTTGTACCTCCAGGGACACCAACATCTGGGGAGCTGGGATCTGCATCTCAGGGAATATGCTGCAAAGTTAGAGGAAAGCTGAGGAAACTTGTTGAGATAAGGTGGTTTGTTCTGTGGTGAATTTTTTCTGAACAAGATAGCATTTGCACAGATGCTGGCCTAATCTCAGTCTCCATGTGCAAGTAGTAAATTAATTTGGGTTCTCAGACCTGCCTCAGTGTATTTAACTCAGGTACCTGAGCACTTGCTATTTCACCTTCTGAGGAAACATAACCAGATGTCCAGCTAATTTTTTGAAATATGACAGAACTGAAAAGAATGCTGGGAATTGCTCTACCTCGTCCTAGTAACTCAATGTTTGCAGAGTTTTGTTTCAACAGTTTTTTATTGTAATATCCTTGAAAAGGATGTGCGCAGATGTACTTGGCAGAAAAATAAGTTAATTGTCTTGCATATCTTTCTGGTGTGTGAGAAAAGATATGAAGGAAAAGGATTGTGGTGAAATTTTCTGTTTCCTCCCTTTGCATTTAGTAGTTTTCCTCTGACTTTTCTGCTTGAGAAGACAGTTGGAAATTGCTGCTTTCTACCTTTGTGTCAGACTCTTAATTAGCAGGAGCACACAGCCCGCGCAGCTGGGGCTTTGATGCCTTGCTCACTATTGCTTCCCACTCAGAAGATTTCCATTCATTCCGAGTTGGTATCCAGCCCAAAGCCCTGGCTTCCCCCTGAGACCCTCAGCGTGTCTACAGGACTCCAGTTTAGTATTCACTGGAAGAGCTGCACTGATGCTCCCTCGCTAGACCTACAGGCTGCTGGTTGGAGCCATAAGGGAACAGAGGAGGAGAATTAGCCTGTGTGTTTATGTGGCTGTGCTCCAGTAAATATTTTGATGCATCTGCTGCCAGCTCTGGTCTGAGGGAATCTACCTAGCATTTAAATTTTGATGGGGAGCTGTTTTGAATAATAACAGTGCAGCTGGCTGTGAGTCAGTGCATGTGTGTTGACTTAAAAAAAACCCTCAAAGCTTAACGCTTGCTGAATGCCGAGCTGCAGTGCTTTGCTTTTTCCCTCCTCCTTCCTTCTTTTCTTTCTTGTCTGGACTTCCTCTGTTTTGTTTTGTTCTTGGGGGCATTTCACATAGATTTTGTCCACTGTCAGTGGAGGGGTGGGGTAAGAGGAATAAAAAAAAATCCCAGCCAAAATAAATCCTCCCCAAAAACTCAGGAGTAGCTTTGCAATGGGTGCTGTCATGGGTACGTTCTCTTCTCTACAAACGAAACAAAGAAGACCATCAAAAGGTAAGACCTCCTGTTAAGCTTTTCCTGTCCCTTTGGTTTATTTGCTGTGGGAGACATTTGCATGGGGAAGGAAGGAGAAAATGAACATGTGCCACTTGCAAGTAACCTGGCAATGTTTTTGTGAGGGGTAATTTGCAGAGGAGAGTGGGATGCTAGGTGGTGAAGAAAACATGTGGGCATGAAGAAATTGCTGTGGAGGGGCTTGAGGGTTGAAGAGAATCTGAAATACTGTAATCCTTCATGCAGGCATGTATGAGGAGGAGAAACTCAGTGGTTTCATATGCAGAGCACTTGCAGAAGCGACCTGTTTATTTCCAAATCTCATGCTGTATAAACCCTTTGAAGAGGGAATAAAATGTAGATATACAGCAAATTCTTCCCAATACCTTTGGGTTTCTGTCTCAGGAAGTATTGTTAGAGTCAGTGTTGCATATTCAGTAATCCAAGACCAAGCGTGCAGTACTAATGATGTGTGTTTTATAAAGATTAGCAAGAGGGGAAAAAATTAGGATATTTTTTTAAGGAAGGAGAGAAGCAGAAGCTCATGAAAAATGAGAAAGTAAGCAGCAATTCCAGGAATTTTAATTCTTAAATCCAGAAATATTGCCTATAAATGCTGATTTTTCAGGAGGTCTGGTTTGTGTAGTATTTGCCTGAGATTTGCTCAATTTTCTTCAGGGTTAATTCGAAAATTCCAGGGTGTTGCTGAGCAGAAAGTTGAAAGCACTCTCAGGGGCACATCCATACCTTACAGAATGACTATTGTTTAGAAAACAAAAGGAAAAACTCTATAACTTCTGCAATATTTGTGCTATTAAGAAATATTCCTACCCGAACCTCTGCATTTTACAGTCTCTCAGTATTTCTAGGAAGGTCTCTATTTCCACTGGATCTGTTGCTCAGTTCATATACATGCTTTTGAATTGCAAGTTGGTATGGATTTTCTTGCAATTTAGGTTGAAAACTGGTTTAGGAAATATCAAACACCAATTAATCATGCAAAAGAGAAGTGAGCAAGGGCTGTGAGGAGGTTTGTGAGCAAGAGTAATGTTCCTGATACCTGTAGGGTAATGTTTTATGTTAGAGTTTGTGTACATGGTTTACAGTTCACCTTTCTGTGTTATTGCAATGCCCCCATGGTTGTGCAGTTGTTTGGGACATGTATGATATTACTTAGAATTTAAGAATAGCTGTGTAACTGTCTAAGCACTAAGTTACACCTGAAGCTTGGTGTAACTACACTTGTGTTTAGGCACTGCAGTACACAAGAACTGAACAGGATGTGCTGGGCATGGTGGCTGCTGTGACAGCAAGTGGTGTCTTGTCCACCTGCCAGAAACCTGGGAGCTGATTTTCACTAATTGTAGATAATTTGTGGCTGAACATATCCATTCTCTATGACTTTGTTGTCTTGTGATTGGCTCCACACTGTAGTGGATGCAAGCCATTGCTTTTTGTTGGAGGTCACCTGCAGTAAAAATCCAGGGTATGGTCACACATTTTAACCTTAACAATGGAATTTGATATTGCGGATGGCTGCTAGAAGTGGTTGTTCAGCTGTATTTATCAAAATCTGTGTTCCCAAAGGTATGTCCTCTTGGCTCTGATGTGTTATCTATGTGGTTTGCTGGTGTGTTTTACACTGACTGTTAGCACTTTACCTTGTGAGCAGTGAAATACTAATGTGTGCTGGGCTTGAATACAATGTGAAATTGTTCTTTGTCTGTGAGTTGTCTGTTGTTCTTTGTCCACTACGCAATGGACTGGCTCCTTGGTGATGCCCTCATGTTCCCTCAGTATCTCCTCCAGCCCTCAGCCATCCTGGTGGCCTCTACCAGACCATGCTCTACCATATTCAAATCTGTCTTGGTCTGGAGAGTCCATTATTCTGGCTGTGCTTGCCCAAGTGTTGAGCAGAGAGAAAGAATCACATTCCAGTGTTTGCTGTGTGGCTGTTGGTGCAGCTTGATGTGGGGCCTTCTCTGGGGGCAGCTGGCAAGTGGTGCCTGGGTGCCATTGCTCCATTGGCTATTGTTAAGTTTATCTTGAATCGAGTAAAGTGTTTATTATTAGATTATCACATTATTACTTATCATATTTATCTATATGTGTTTATCTGAATATTTCAGGACTTCATGTAGTAGTTAAATTTACTGTTGGTAAAACAAGGGCCTGGAGAAAATAGTTGTAACAGGGCTAGATCCACACCTGTACAAATGCTCTCTCATGCTGGTAAGTATGTGCTCCTCCAAGTAGAGCAGCTCACACCAGTGTCTGAAGCTCTGATTCTCTGGTGTAATAAAGTAAAAGCAAAAAGCAGGCATTGTTTCAAGAATAGGTAAAATAAACAGGTCACATCTAAAGTGAGAAGGTTCCAGAGATCAGTTAATAAATACCAGGAAGCCTGTGGTGGGTCAGGGCAGAGTGAGCCGGGTGTAAGTGGCCCATGCTGAACCCTTCCAGCTTCAGCACATGACACAGCTCTGCCTGTGCCTCTTGCCCTCATGTCCTGCTTGTGGCTGAGTCTGGAGTGTTGGCAGTGGGACTGGGCTGGTTAGTCCAGCTGTGAGCAGCAAGGCTAGAGAGGACATATTAGCACTGTTTAAGAATACAAGATTAAATCCCTTATTATAATGAAAATGGAGAGCCTGAATCAATAAAGGCAGGAGTGACACAGAATTTGTCAAGTGGGGAGCAGTGGTCCATCAAGCATGAGCCCTGTCTCTGGGTGAGGACAGAATTTTGCATTTGTACAGGAGGACATCATTCACTTGGCTCAAATGTGAAAACTCAGTCTGATATAATTGGGCGTTTTGTGTTGGTAGGTTAGGACCCTTTATCCTGTCCTGCAGGGTAAAGATTTTTGCTTCTTAGACTTGCAATCCCATCAGTAAAGCAGCAAAAGCTTTCCCTGTTCACTGAAGTGTCCTGAGGCAGTCTGTGAGATTTGTGCTGTTCACTTTGGGAGTGGCTCGGGGCAGTTCCACCAATTATTTTTACATTTCATTAGGAATTGTTTCCTGTTGGGATTTTGGTCTGCCTTTTCCAGCATTCTGAGTTGACCTACTAAAAGATAATACCTCTTTCCACCACGTTCGCTTCGCTTGTATGTCAGACCAGCATTCCTGGGATGCTGTGGAGCCTGGCTGAGGTCCTGGGGACAAGCTGACAGTGAGCCAGCAGGAAAGGTGGCTGGTGGTCTGATGGGCTGTACTTGGCGGAGCTTCTCCAGCGGACTGAGGGAGGTGATGCTCCTCCTCTGTGCAGCACTGGTGAGACATCTACAGTGTTGTGCCAGGTGCTGGACTCTCCAGGATGGAAGAGATGAGGACCTGCTAAGCTGAGTCTACTGAGGGACCATGACAAATATGAAACAATTGCAGCATTTGACATACAGGGAGAGGTTAAGAGAGCTGGGACTGTCCAGCCTGCAGCAGAGGAGGCTCAGGGAAATCTTAATCACGGTGTATGAATACCGGAGAGGGGGGAAGTAGAGGTGATGGAGCCAGGCTCTTCTCCCTGATGCCCAGGGGCTGGGCAAGGGGCAATGGGCACAAACTGAAATAAAAGAAATTCCAGTTGAGCATAAGGGAAAAAAAAATTACTGTGAGGGTGGACTGCATACTGGAAGAGACCACACAGAGGGACTGTGGACTCTCCAAGCTTGGAGATACTCAAAACCCTAGTGAATACAGTCCTGAGCCATAGTTAACCCTGCCTTGAAGAGGGAACTGGAGGTCCCATCCAACCTTATCTACCCTCTGGTTCTAGGATTACTGTCACTTTAAAAAGCCTAAACAAGGACTTGAGGTATTTGGATCGGGAAGTAACACTCAAAGCTCATTATGAACCAAATGCCAGCAAAGGTGACTGTTTGGTCCTCTCTTTAGTATGTAAGTAGTTAGTGCTTAGACAGATGGTTGAGATGGACCTGAGACTATCAAGCTGCTTGTATATTCTCCTGCAAACAAAAGCAACAAATCAATAAATGAGAGGAAAAAAACCCATCAAAACCACAGCACTAAAAAGCAGAGGGCCAGCACAGCAGATAATGCACACACAAAATGCCTCTCTGATTTCAACTAGATGCAGAAATAGAGTTTTTTTATATTTTGAGAGGCTGCATCCAATCATGACAAAATTTGTGGCTAGAATCAGCCATTTCTGTATTTGCCATGGAAACATTTGGATTAGCAGATTGCTAAAGCAGGGGGAATTTCTAGTTTTGATTGCTTTCTGTGCCCCTGAGTTCTCTTGTTTGTTTTCTAAATATGCACTCACCCCTACCTCCCCTAGTGAAAGTGAAATATAACTTGAATATTTCTCAATACCTGAATCTTGTTTGGATTAGAGCTACAGGCTCTGACCCTGACAGCAGCAACAAGCAGCATAGTTTCCAGTTGGTAATCTGACTCTCCTAAATGTGAGTAACCATGTTTTGATCGAAGACCAGCCAAACCTAAATTAGCAAGAGGAATCTGGCACAGTTCTTTAATTTTGCTAGAGAAAACATCAGAAATTCACTTTGCTTAAAATGTCAGTTGTGTGATTTTTATAGCAAGTAATTTCTCGGCTTTATTTTGAAATAGCTTATTGTCCCAAACTATCAGATTTTCTAGTTGTTTACTTACCAGGAAACCAACTCTGCTTGACTTTGCATTCTTCATAAGAACATCAGATTGCCCTGAGCTCCTAAGGTTGCTGGGTCATTTAGTTCCCTGTGCTAGAACAACCTGCTTCTCTGCTCAAAAGGTGAAAAAGTGATTCAGTAGTGTTTCAAGGAACTGGGCCTTTCCAGCCTTAGTGCAGCCATGGAAAGGACATGATAGATTTGAGCAGGGAAGCTGCCTCATTATTTACTTTTCCCTGTACATACTGTTGCAAAATAAAAGCTTTAAAGGCTCCCCTTCTCTTGTTTCTTCCTGCTCTTCAAAGAAACATGACAGCTTGCCACTATTGCGAACAAGTGCACACGTTCTAAAGACTCAGACTGTGCTCTGGGTATTTTCTGAATAGAGAGAAGATTAGTGTTCACCTGTTTTCCTACTAGAACAAGGACAGTATTGTTCCCCCTGGTTGGAGACCTGAGCAGGTGCTTGAGAATGGAAAAATGGCTGACTTGGTTTCTCCTGGCTGTGCCCAAGAGCCAATATTTGGCAGTGACACTTCACTTACTCTCCCTAGTCTTGTCTGATTGTCATCTGATACAGCCTGGCAGGTCAAATCCACAATTGTCTGCCGCACTGAAAACTGAGGATTTGACAGGCAGATTTTTGGAGGGAATTATCTTTGTAGAGAGTGCACAGAACAGCACTCGGCAACAAAACTGTTTGATGTAAGCACTCAAATCAGAAACAATTTGGAAAAATTGTGGCGACCATTAAGTGCTTGTCAGAATATGCCTCTTTGCATGAAGCATTTTGGTTTCTCTGAAGTGCAGAGGTATGTAGGAGGCTGCTCAGTGTCACAGCAGCCAAACACCCTGTCCATCTGGCTGATGCACCTGTGATGGGTGGCTCAGAGGTGAGGGAGCTGTTTGTTCCTGGGTTCCCTATGTCCTACCAACCAGAGTTCACCTGAGTGTGAGGTTAGAGGTGATCAGGTCTTACAGACTTGTGACTGCTTCCATTCCCCAGTTCTCCATCTTTCAGCCAAAATTTCTTTAGCTCCTGTGCAGTTGCTTGCTCTCAATTTCTTCCTTTGCCTTCAAGTGACTCCTGGCCGTGAGGCAGAGTGACCTCAAATAGCTGATCTTAAGAGTGGATAGCAATGATAAAATTAAAATAAGCTATGTGTGTTCCTGATTGCTTCCCACAGGCATACAGCTCCTGCCTGAAATGCTGCAGTCAGACACATCTTGGAGGTTTGGAATAAAATAAAATGGATGGAGGACAGTACACCACAAAGTGTTGCTACATTAGCATACATGTGTACTGATTTCTTGCCCATGGATACTGTGTGCCTCTGTGCATGCAGCATGTCCATGCAGAGCCAAGAAATCCCACCACAAAGAAAAGATAGGATCAGAGACTTCAGCTCTGCAGGCCAGTGCTTTGAAGTTTCAGTTTTTTCCACAATAATTCCAAAGAGTTAATTAGAAAATACTTTCTGACTTTTAACTTTCACCTTTGGTAATATTCCAGCCTTTTTCATCACTACCTCTTCCAGTGTGCATTACTGGATATTTGATGTTTGGAATGGACACTAGGAAGCAGTTGGATGTTTTGCAACTGAAAATATTTAATGCTGTAGGTCTGAAAAGCTTAGAACTTAATACACTGCAGAAGTTTTGAGCAATTCCTAACTTTGCAGTTGTTAATGTCAACAAATATACAAATGAGAGTCAGTAAGGGTTGTAAAATTTTTTTGAAGAACAAACTGAAGTAAAAAGCAGAGTAAGGTAAACCAAGGCAAGTTATGAAGTCATTCTGATTTTAGTCAAATGGAGAGGAAAATAAAAATTTTTTACTTCTCCACTTACAAACCCCTGGCCAAAGAGTTTATTTTCATATTTATTTAAGCTTTGTTAGAAAGACTGAAGATTTACAAATTTTTCAAATGTGAATTTTTTTTAGCTGAAATGTTTCATTATTCAAATTTGTTATTAATTATAATTATTCCCTGAAACTTTCCAAACAAAATTAATTGGCTTGTGATTCGTTCTAGTTTTAGCTGTGAATGCATAAGTGTGACTGTGATTTCCTTGCAGTGGGCAACAGACCTGGGTGATTATGTTAAGTGTAGTGTTTCTTATTCAAAAGCATTACCCAGAGAATGTCATGGCATAGAGATGCAGAAAGTTTGAGTATCTGCTCAGGATCTCTATGTCCTGTTGCTTCTCATGCCATGGCTATTTATAAGGTAAGAACCTTCTGCATTTCTTTGAGAGGCATTTTCCATCAGGTGCAGAGTGCTCTAGGCACCTCATACCATTCCTGCAGGAAGGGGCCCAATGGCCTTGGGTACGAACTAGGAAATTAGCTGCATGGCAGCATAGCAGCATTTTTAACCAAAATATATTTAGGATTCCAAGCACGGTATTTAATTTTTCTCCTTTTATTTGTTTGAGGTGCCAGAGGAAAGGGGAGTAACTGTTCTAAGATGGATTATACTTAACAAATAAAAAATCATTGAAAGTGTAAATTCCATCCATGTTTTCAAAATAGACAAGTCAAAACTGAAGGCAGCTGTGCCCAGATGTCTCCAGTCTGTGTTTGTGGCTGTCACTGTCAGGTGATGTCTGTCCAGACTGAAAAGGACACAGATAGTAGTCAATTCATCCCCACCTTACTTCTGCCAGCACTGCTCAGTGCAGAGAGGCTCTGAAGAGTTTGAACAAAGCACAGTACAACTGATTAGAAGTTCATGGACAGGATGTCAACTGGAGGAGGCAAGGGACGACTGTGTGTTAGCAGGCAGGTGTGGGGCAGCAGAGTTGCCCGAGAGGCTGAGCTGGTACTTGCAGACAAGGCCGAGGGTGAGCAGGCAGCAGGGGAGCTGGCCTGGCTCTGGTACCAGGATGTTTTAAGGAAGACATGAAAAGGGTAACAGAGCCATCTTTTCCTGGCACAGCTCTGCTACATCTGTTTGGCTTTCCTCAATCCAAACATTACTTTCTTGACATATTCAACAACCACAGCTCTTCACACACATTAATGTTTGCTTTTCTCTTGCTTCACAAAAAGCCTTCTCTCCCAAACTTTTTCTGTGGGTGGCTGGTTGGAAAATGCCCAAAATTTCTGTAGATAGCAACAGCTACAGTCTGTAAAAGCCAGTAGGCACAGGACATTTTATATTGTGGCTGAGAATAGCAAATGGAGAACAGGGATATGAGGATACATGTGCTACTGGAGGCGGGTTTCTAGGAAACCCATGAGACCATGGCATTGTTTTACTGAGGGCTCCTCAGTGGAACAGGAGAATGTCACTGGGAGTGGGGAGCCGAATTACAGCCTGCCAGAGATCAGTGCTGAACATCAGAGGCTTTTAGTGCTCTGACAAAATAAATGTTTCTGCCTGTCAAATTTATAGGCAGGAAAATATGGATGAAACAATCCATGTTCACAAGATTTACCCAGTTAGAGCATGGTTTCAGAAGCATAGCTCAAATGTTTTGACAACTGTTCTAACTTTGCTGCCTGCAGCTCAGGGCCAAGCTCCCAGGTATGTTTTCCAAGGCTGCTGTTGCTCTATTCTAGTGAGCGATCCTGCACATTAGCGCCATAGATTTTTTGATAATCAGCTGAAACCTCAGGCAAAGCCCCTGATTCAGCACATCAAACTGCACGAGCTGAGGGTTGCTCCCTGTGGGGTACACACGGCCATATAAAGGATGATGTTGCTAGCTCTCCAGCTGCAAAATTTTGGGAGCCAGTAAACATCTGTGGGAAAGGACAGTTTCCATTAGGGAAACTATTTCAATCCCATGCAGGTGAGCTTTGTGGTGCAGTGGGGAGCATCAGCACCCCTTTGTATTCCTAATCCACACAGTTCAAAAGACTTGTTGACCATGTTGCCATTTGAACTGGGAGCAGTGCGTGAAAATGAAAACTGGGAAGCAGGAAACTTTTGTGTCAGTGTAGAGAGGATTGTTTCCTGCTAATCCTAATAAGCCAGTGTAATTTAATTGGCCCACTGGTTTACATGCTTCACTGAGAGTGTCAAATGTGACCCCAAACTGTGATACTGGCACTCCAGGAAGTGAAGGCATGTCCTTGTGTGGAGCTGAATCCTTGTAACATGGTGTTTGTTTTAACCAGTATTTTAACATGGGAGCTCACAGAAGGTCTCATTTGCAGTCTTGTGCATAGGGAATTAGCCAGGCTGCAGACAACTGTAGAGAGGGCTACGTTAGGACAGGAGGAAAATTCTGCCTGAGTGGTCATTTGTATGTACTTAACAAATGGGTAAAGGCAAGCATGTGCAGCTCTGCAAAGGAAATCTGATCCCAGAAGGTCCTGTCCTGTTTCTGTAGGCAGCAGTGGACCTGCATACAAAGAAGGTTTGGTGCTGGGACAGAAAGTCAACCAGAGACTTATCTTTCAGAAAAATGCCTTTCATTTCCAGGGCTTTAAGGCATCAAAAGGGGCTATTTACATTAGCAGTTTGGCATCCTCTGCTTGGCAGGAGTTAAGGACATTACAGCTGAGCCCCATCATTTCTAATCACCTCTTCAATTGAGCACTGGGCTGCCCTGGCTCACTGCAGCCCTCTAGGACAGTATGAAGTAAAAAGGGAATTTTCTAATCAGGCATTTTCTGGGCAATGCCATCAGCTGTAGTACTTTACATGACTACATTTGCATTTGCATTTCTTGTAGATGATTCTGTCTTTTCTCTTTCCTCTGTCCTTGATGGTCCTCCTCCCTATTGATGGAGGTGAAGAACTTCCAGTTCAAAAGTTCATGTGGTGCAGGAGAGGGGTGTGCTGTGTGCACTTTCCTCAGTGCTGGTTGCTATGGTTGCTCAGCAATGCAAGGAGAGACTACTGTGCCATTCTGAGTGTCACTCACAGCCCAATCATGTCCAGGTGAATGCTGTGCAGGGTAAATGTGGGGCTGTATCTGTTCGAGCAAATGCATTCTCATGTTGTGCGTACTACTGTAAAACCTACAAAGCCCATCAGTTGTTAGACTAAAAGTTTGGTTCAAACCTGAAACTTTTCTTTACCCCCTGGAATTTGTGAGATGTTTTGGAAACTGTGGAAATGCTTAGACTTGGAATGAATTTTGTTATGGCTCTTTCCATTGTTTGTATTCAGCAAAACTGTACCTTTGTGAGTTGTTGCCTGGAAATTATTGATGGGGGAATGACCTGGTAAAAGTTCTTAATCTCCATCTGGATCAAAACCAGGCTGTCAGTTGTTGGAAGCTGCTGGACTGTGTCAGAGCTGAGGCCAAGCTCATGGGCTGCAAGGCCGTGAAGCGTAGGCGCAGCTTTGCTGCTCCTGTTTGTAGGCATCTGGCCTTTCAGAGCAACATGCTCCCATTTGGAGACCAGTGCCCTAACCTGTCAGTATAACTTAGGATCAGATCCTATATTTTCAGTTAGTATGCCTGAATTCTGTGTGGAAACAATGGTTTAAAATAGTTAAACCAATATAAATAAATGCAAGGGACATGCACATCTGGTAGTGTTTTCCACCTGCAGGAAAGTTTCAAACCCTACTGAATTTCTGAATAAATAGAGGCGATTTAGTGCACCTTTGAGCCTCTGAAGAAAGGCTTCCTTGCAAATGCCCACACAAATCTGCTTCAAGAGCTTCATTTCCTTGAAAATTAAACTGCTGAGACAGGACTATGTGGGAACAATGCTGCAGGAGATCTGATTTCCTCTGTGCTTTTCCTGTGACCTGGTGTAAGTGCCAGGTCTGCACCTGCTGCTCTGTGTTTGCCAGTCTGCAGGTCAGGGACATGATGCTGCCAAGCTACACTGGTGCCCTTGTGTATCCTCAACAGCTTGCTTCCTTTTTTGCGTGATAGCTGTTAGAGATGTAGAGTTCTGTCTAAGTTAATTGCTTGTCATTGGCCTGCTTGTTGTAATTCAGTTTTGTAAGCATTATAAGTTAGCTCTCAATCATGAGAGATTTAGGAGAGTGGGAGTGCCTTAGCTATCTAAGGCATCATTATTCATGTTGCGAGTGCTGCTTTCCAGTGTCAGACAGCACAGACACCACGACGTAGGGGTGTTTTGAGATCAGTAATGGCTGTGGACAGTGGTCGTAAGACTCCAATGAGAACATTTGTGATCATCCACAAATGGGAATGTTTGAGTGTGTCTTTTGCCTGGTGCCAAAGTGGGCAGAGAAAGCTGGAACCCTGCAAAGCTAGGCTGGGATGTGTGTGCATGTGAATGAACATCACCTTCCTCAGGAGTCTGTGTGCCGTTTACCGTAAGATCTTGGACAGTGAACAGATAACTGCTCAAAACTTTATGTTTTAAATCCTGTGTCCACTTTGAAATGTGTCCTTTATTCTGATTCAGGGCAAGGTCCCCTTCCTTCATCAGGTTGAGGTTACATCAAACAAAGTGACATTTGTTAAGGGCAAAGTATATTTTCTATTTTGCTCCTGTTACCCTGATTCTGAGACTGATTTTTCAGTAAATAACATTTTGTATTTTAATCCATTCTCTGCTTTGAAGGGTGGTCTGAAGGTACCAGCAGTGGGGAGAGAGCAACTCAGGAGATGTGGCGGTGTTAGTTTCTATGCTGGAAAAAAACAGAAGAATGTGACTTAAATTCTATCAAAGACAACATTAGAGTGGTTTCTAAGCCTGGTTCCCGGAGAACAACACATTTGTTAACTAAATGTTTCTGGTACTCGTAAGACAGCCTTGAACTGATTTACATTTCATGGTTCACATAAATGTGGAGACACTGACAAAATGATCTCTTTCCTACTTCTGTTTTCATTGTAGACATTCCAGAAAATTGAGCTAAATGTTTTTCCAACTGTTTGATTCTTTGTTTCATGCATATACATTGCTGGGACATGCAGTTCTGGAGCATGCAGCTGAGTGCACATGCCTGGAGTCTCTGCAAGGTTGTGTAGCTTTGAAGCAGAGAATCTAAAGCATAAGTAAGATATTTGCAGAATTAAAGAGAATTTAGAAGAACAGGAGTAGAGATTTTAAATTCCTGTACATAAATCCAGTCTCAAAACCAGGGATAAGTTTTCATCTGCCTTCTCCTTCCATCTTAGAAGTGTTTATTGGACTGTGAAATGAGATATTTATAGAATAAAACTGCTCACAGATATGAGGAAAATCACTTGTGTTACTGGCTCCTGTTGATGTTCACTGTAATGGTCACATTACAGAAGGGATTTAACAGTTAACAGTCTTGAGTACTAAACCTGCTGACACATGGCAGTGCAAGGAAACACTGTGCATAAGCTGGATAGCTTTATTTTTGCAGCAATCTAATCAGGCACCTTCATAAAACAGACATGGATTTGTAAATCCAGCTCCCAAAATCTCCTTGCTCTCCTGCTGGAATATATCTAGGATTCTCAATTCAAACATCTCAATCTGCCACGTCTTATTTTCCCTAAGCCTCAGTTTTTAAACTTCAGCAGCTATTAG
The DNA here is from genome assembly GCA_013399915.1 of Illadopsis cleaveri. Lineage (NCBI taxonomy): Eukaryota > Metazoa > Chordata > Aves > Passeriformes > Timaliidae > Illadopsis > Illadopsis cleaveri. Next base: position 15,608 of record VXBB01018771.1, read on the forward strand.
GAAAACCTTACCCTGCATCCTACAGCATTCTCTGAGTCCAGGAGGAATGTTTGAAGCCATGAACCAATTGCGCAGGAATTTAACAAATCTTGTCGAGCTTAATTCAGCCTGGAAAGTTTGGGGCTGGCTTTGCTGCCAAAACTGCTCTCTCCAGGGAGTCCCTTCCCATTTACTCTGGAGTTGCACACTTCAGTAATGCAGGAGGGCAGAGTTAATTCTCAGGCTCTCGCTCCCCTTGGTGCCAGTAACCTACTTACAGGAGTGGCAGCTCAGTGTGGGCTGGGGAGGATCGCCTGGCCCAGCAGTGCAGTGTGGCTGCACCGCCGCCAGCGCCTCTTCAGCACCCAGCTTGGGTGGAGATTGACCTTACGAGCAACGGAAAGCCTCTTGTGCCCAAGGAAGGTGAGGGGGGCCCCCCCCACCTGATTTTTCTGAGTTGTTGAAACAATAGGTGTTGGAAGCAAGGGAGAGGCTTGTATAAAAACGGGTGGTGTGTGCCTAAGATCTTCCTCTCAAGCAGCCTCCACAGGTTCCTTTAAAGCCAAATAGGACATGTCTTTCTGTGCAAGGGTGGCAAGCAGAAGTAGGACAGGGTTTTGTCCTTTTGAAGTATCAATACAGATAAAAAAAAAAAGTTCCAAAATACATAGAAACTCTCGGTTTAGATTCCTTGCCGAGATTCAAGGTTGTTAAAGTCCCCGGCCTTCTAAAAGCCCCAAGCCGCGTCGCAAGAAAGAAGCGGAGTCCTTCAAGNGGATGCCCTGGACTCCAACAGAAACTTTAAAAATTATGATGAAACTTTGGAGAGAACGTATTTTTTATTACAGCTAATATTGTATTTTGTGTAAAACACAAAACATGTTTTGATATATCCTTTCGCTGGTGGAAAAGAGAACAAAAAGGAGAATCCAAATTCACTCTTGATTGAAACCTTTTGAACCCTAAATGTCTTTTTTCCATGAAAGGTAGTGTTCAGAAAAGACACAGTTTCTGAAGCCCAAAGAAAAAACAAAGGGTGGCCAACACAAACTGGTACTGTCTTGTGAAAGAGTTTAAGGAAGTGTGTGGGATAATAAATCACCCAATATCAGCCTTGGCACCTGTACAGGGTTGAAGAGAAATACAGCATCACTCTGGTGTATCCATTTTCTCCCACATGAAATAAAAATCATCACATCAGCTATGTTAAAAGAGCTTCTGCACGTGCAGTGTCTATAGGATTTCCACAATGATTTAAATATCTGTAGATATCAGCTGTCCGAGGATTTTTGTCTGTTGTGACTCATATATCATGTTGTAAATTTATCTGTAAATGTCATCTTTTACTGAGATATTTACAAAACTTAAGATATTTTTGGTAATTATTTGTAAATATTAGCTGTATTATCAGCAGCAACAATTTGGATTTTTTGTCATAGAAAAGTGGGAGGAACCACGGTTTTGGCAAGTGAGAAGCAAATAATTCGAAGTCAAGTGTTGGATTGGAGTAATTAAATTCAACCGGAGTAGATATTCACAGTGAAGTTCAGCGGTGAGATTGTGGCTGCTAAAGGCAGCTGTGCTGCACGCATGTGTGAAGTGCAGGTTGGTGTTCCTCAGAGAAACTTTCCAACTGCACCTCTTGCATTCACCAGGTCCTGTGGAAGCTGGAGGAGTTTGCTGCTGCTGCTTTTCCAAAGTGTCTGGCAAGTGCTTCCAGAGGGTGAGTGTTTAGTAGATTCCCTGCATGAGCCTGTGGAAGTTTAGCCATTGACTGGGCAAAGTGGGTTAAAAAGAAGCCATTAAATCACTAAACAAAATCTCTTTTGAACTTGCCCAATATTTAACCATCTTCTGCAAGAGGACACTTGACAGGGCTCCAGCCCTGCCTCTTTGAACTCATGCACATCTCCTTGCACAGCACTCAGTCTTGCTCTGTTCTCCCTTGCCCTCCACATGGTCTGGGCTCCTGTGTTGCCAGCTGTGCTCCTAATCCCATTGTTGCAGGCTTGGGCACAGCTGGGCTGCAGTTTGCTCTATGGGCAAACACACTGAAAGCCATTGGGTTTTTCCACTGCTTTTGAGTCTGTGTGGAGGTATTGTTCCTACAGCTGTTCCGTTGCACTCTTGTGTGTTTTATGCCAAATGCAATAATTGCCGATGATTAACTAATAGTTTTGGTACACACTGTAGACTTTTCCTAGATTATAACTCAGTTCTCCTATATACAAGTCTATAGCAGCACTGTGAGCAGCGTCCTGTAGAAAGCATCCCAAACAACAGGATGTATGGGCACACATCTTCTCTCATTCCTTGCCAAACCAATGCATATGTAGTTTCATCTTAAGCAAAGCAATAGCATTGCCTGAAGGCTGTAATTACCATCTCTGCTCTAATGGCCTTGGGATCCTGGGGTGAGCTGAGTGCCTGAGCTGGTACAATTATGAATTTGGTGAAAACATTGCACATACAGTTCAGAAAACCATTCATGTGCTGCTTAGAAACTGCACCACTTATTTTATAGAGAAGTATTATTGAATTAAGGTCATAAATTTATAAAGTGAACAGCAAGTTCTTCACTTGTTTCAAAAACCTTTATTGCCTTCATCCAAGAATGTTGTCTATCTGTAATATAGCCTTTGTGGTGACAGATGGTTTTAATATTTGTCTCAGTTTGTAGCTTTTTCTTTTTTTTCCCTTAGTCAAGCATGGCAGAAATAGGAGTGATTAATACTGAGAAAAGTTTGCAGCTACCTGGGCTCAGAAATGCTCATTCTGTCTTAAGAGTATTCCACTTTCTCTTTTCATCTTTTTAAATAAGCAGATTAGATCTTGTCTGAACTGATGACATTAAGCCTTCCAAAGATGAAAGTTTACTTTATTACCCTCTCTTGAGAAGAAGCCCAATGTCTAGTCCCAGTCTTACTCCATATGATGGTCTGTTCCCACTGTTTCACCACTTCCTAAACCTCAGAGACAAGCTAAAAAAAGAAGACAAAGCAAATGCAGGTTTTGCCCTTGCCATTTTTATTTTTTTCACTCCCTCACTGTTAAGCCTGGCACAAACCTGTCTCAGGACTTGGTGGACTCAGCCACTGGTGGGGACTGGGACTGAGATGACTGAGAAGATAGTCAGGAAGTTCCAGCCTGAATTACAGCCCTGTGTGTCCTCAGAGTGGACTGGTGTAATCTTAAGGAACACAGTAAGAGGTTAGGACAGAATGAGGAAGGGGTCATGAACATTCATTACAAAGAAACTGCATCTCTGTGAATATGAGTATAGAAGCTAGTGTCAGGAGCCCACGTTTATTTTTTTGAGGTGTGATATTAATCTCTTTATAGGACATGCAAGATTACCTCAGCAGGGTTCATATGTATTTGTAAGTTTAAACACAGTATAACAAACAAGTGCCACACAAACCAGCTCAGTATTTTTCTGTGGATACATGCAAAATTACTACATGGAAGAAACAAAACTTTTTTCTATTAGAAATGGCATGACTTTCTAGTATCAACGTGTTTCTGCTCGTTTCTGCATGTTCCCCAATCTTAGTCAAGGGAAGAGTTATTTGGTATCAATATGTAAAAAGAAAATGCAGAAAGAAAAATAAAAAATAGAGGAAAGCAGGTAATGTTATCAAGATGGCAAAGGGAATCCAAAGGTCTGTCAGCTTGGTCAAGAAAAGCTGGGGGAACAATTTTCTTCTATCAAAGGACGCTGTAAGAGCATGCAAGCAGGTAGGACAGGTGCCAGAGCAGTCAGTGTGAGCTTTTGGATCAGCCCTAATAAACTAGGTATTGTACAGCTGCTCTGAGGTTTTGATTTCACTTGGAAGAGAAACAGACCCATTTGGTAAGTCTTTTTCTTTTCTTATTATTCATGCTGCCTTATTCTTAGTGCTTTGTCTCACGAACCAGAGGTGAGGAACTCTCTGTGGCAGCAATGCCTGATGAAGCCTAGACTATTGTACTGCCCCTATATAAAGTGAGAGTTTGTGTCTTGGAAACCTTGAGGTCTGCTATTGTCACAAGCCATGTGAGACAGGACAGGTGGGGGCAGTGACTGATCACAGCAGGAGCTCCATAGAGTCAGCTGCCTGGACACAGAAATGATCTGTGCTCCTCCTCCCTGCTGATCTGTTTTCCATGGCTTGATAGTTAACTGTGGCTATAATACAAAGGGAAAAAATAACTCATGCTATACAGCCCATTGTTAGGCTACTAAAAAATTCACTGTCATCCAACTCCTTCAGTTTTGGACCACTAGTAGATTGTGTAGCATGGCTCCTATATCTTATTTTCAGCAGTTAAATTGCATCAACAAACTGCTGAGTCTTACCTATTAACATAATTAACACCTGTGGATGGCAGGAGATGGTCTCCGAAACCAGGAAGAGACAAGGGGGATAGGCTTTGCAGTCCGAGTCTTACTGAAAGCTTTGTGCAGATTGGCTGAAACAGCTCAAGGAGCAGCAGGCATCAGTTTCCCTTGTAGCCAGGCTGGAATGGGCTAGGTGGGAGCTTTAGAGTCTGATGCTTCCCATCTCATCCGTGTCCAAGGGTATGCAGGAGAACAGTTCTTGGATGCTGTGTGATTGGCAACACAAAAGTGTGAACACTAGCTATTTCTCCTCAGTTCAACCACCTCCATGTGTCCTCCAGATACATCTCTTTTGATCTCATTTTCTTCTTGTCCAAAGTCTCAAAGATGACTTGAGTCTGTGAGGACTTGGTGGGGTAGCGGGGCGGAGCTCCCTCCTCTCCTGTGCTGCTAGTTTATTCCCTTGCTGTGCACCATGGGCAGGATGAGCACAGTTGTTTGTCAACAATGAAGCTTCAAAGCTGTATACCTAAAAGTTGTGCCTTGCTTAGCTTGATGTGCAGTGTGTGCGGCACCATCCCCTTGCCCAGCTGGAAAATCAGCAAAGTACAGGGAACTGAGGAAACCTCAGTGACAGCTCAAACTGAGACAAACACTTCAGCTGTCAAAGCTCACACATTTTCTCACAAAGCAATAAATAATGAAAGTAAACATCTCTGGATGTTGTGGAAGATGGTAGTGTTATGCCACTGTCCATGTAGACATGGGCTGTGGGCTGCTAAAACAGCATTTTGAGTTGTGGGATGTTTCTCTTGGTGTGGGAAATGCTCAGTGTTACCCTTCACGTGAGGCTTTGAAGTTTTCCTGTAGGATTAGTAGGCTTTGAAATTTTTGTTTAGGATTAGTGAGCTTGTATCTGCATAGGACATCTCTGGAGGCCTTTATTAAAGCTCTCAAACAGATTCTGCTCATCCAGCTCTAAAACTGCTGTATTTTGAGTAATAAAAGGGCCCTTGTGAAGAACTTCTTTCTGATGCAGATTCTGATGGGGTGCTGTCCTGCTGCCAAAACTTCTGGGCTGGTCTCCAGGTGTTTTAGTACTGTTCTAATTGCATCTTGATTTCAACATCCTGCTGTTTTCTAAACCTTTTTTTTTTTCAAATATCTGCTTTTCCTACTGTGTGATTCTCTTCCTTTTCTTCCATTTTGCATTCCTGATCCTCTCTTCTTCTGAGTGTTTTGCTCTTTCTTTTTTACCTCTTTCCACTTCTCTGTTCCTCCTGTGGGACAGAGGAACAGACAACAGACAACTTGTAACTCCCTCCCATTGCTCAGGAGAGCAGGGATTTCTTTCACAGGTGGATGGTTTGAAAGGAAAGTGGTTGGATTACACCTGAGAGAGAGTGAGCCCGAGGCTCCCACTCCTCAGCTACCACTGCCCTCCTGGCTTTGACATTTCAGCTTTCTTCAAAGTCCAGTAATCATCAAAAATGATGCAAAGTCCTTCTGACCCTGGTTAGGGTAACCCTCTTAGGTTACCTCTGTGTGCCAATATCGAGGCCTGTTCCTTCTGAAAGCCCCCAATGTGATGATCTCCTGAAAGATTTTCTGCACTGTTTAAGTTTTAAGCACTGGAACATTCAGAAGGGAGAGGGCTGGGTGCCAGTGCAAAGCCTTTGGAGCACATAAACCTCACAAACGAGCTATGTGTTTTGTGTTCACTACAGAAGTTTTCTACTCTGTCATTTTGGGGTTGGATTTTCTCCTTAATGACTTTCTCACCCCATTAAGTTTTTATTAATTGTTTGGTTGTCTTTCAGGAGCCAAGAAATAGGCCCATTGCTTTTGATTAAGAATCACACTTTCCCAGTTATTTCCATACACTTCTAAAGATTATATAGAGATTTTGCAGCAGCCAGTAATTCTTCTTAAACCATCCTCCATGTTTTATAGAGCGATATCTGAGAGATGAATATGCTTCAGTTAGTGTTGATGCACCCTTTTACTGATTTATGTGCTGAAATCTAGACTGATGTAAAAGATAATTGTAGAGTTCCAGTAGTGTTACTTCTGACTAGGCAGGGCCTTGCTCTACAGATGCTAATTGCCTACACTTATTAAGACTAGAAAATAAGTTACATTTATCATTAAAAATTGATTTCAAATAGTTTCAGAGTTATAAACCATTGATCAATAAAGGTGAGAGAAAATGCTGGGGCCTTTGGGGATTTAGCAATACATTCATTACTGTGAACAAATTTAATACAAGGAATGAATCAATGTCTTAACTTGCCAGCAATGTAATGTAATATTTAATAAAATATTGTCCCACATAATCTAGTGCAGGCCAGACTGGTATTTCTTTCATGTGGTATCTGAAAAATGACTGGCCTTACCCCAGTGAATTGCTGTTTGATATGTTTTGCAGAAGAAGATATGAAATAATAATGAGAGGGTCAAACATTGCCTTTTCCCCAGGCATGTGTCTGCAGCCTACCTGCCAGCTAATCTCCACATGCCACAACCCCGGACTGGTGAGAGAGAACCCTACAGAATGTAATACAGAATGGCAGTCCTGAGACATGAAGACCAACAGCAAGATAAGTGCATATCACAGAAAGGATTGGATAAAATAATTAAAAAGTTTAAATATATGGCAATTATTCAGAATGGAAAAAGACTGTACTGAGGGATACCTGCTAGAATGCACACTCTTAGTGTGCAGTATCAGTCTCTCAAATTCTTCAAAATAAAGATCTCAGTTAATCTCAGGTATCTTTTCCCACATTGGTTTTTCCATGCCCATTTTCCTCTGTAGCACCCACACTGCTCACACAGAGAGCCAAGCCATCCTCACAGGCCACAGGTGGGAGCCTCTCTGGTCTGGCCTGTCTGGGATTCTGCTGGGAGTTTTCTTGCTGTTTTCTTTCTGTGATAAAGGTAGGTTAGTGCACAGTGGTGTGGTTGGATTATATTCAAAAGCACTAAATAATGGCTGAAGTAGATTTCCTATCCCTTGCTGAAACCCTGTGTGCCAAGCATCACATTACATCTGTCAGCATTGTTGCCCAAGTTGGCAGGAGATGCTTCTGATTACAACTGGTCCAATGTCCTCCCTCTGCCCTCCCTCTGCCCCCAGCACATGTTTGATGTATAATATGCTACTCTGCAAACATAGCTTTAGACAGATTGCCTTCATTGTCTTTAAGTTCTTTATGTTTGTTCCCCTTGAAAGAACAGCAACGTTATTTAGCTGCTTTTTCTGTTTATAAGGTACTGTTGTGTTATTAGGCCAGGGAATTCAATAAGGAGTAGAAAAATTAAATTAGAACAAATGAAAAGTGTACTTTGGAGGACGGAAGTTCTAACTGCAAGGAGATGTCAGAACATACAGAAAGGTTTAACACTTAGGTGTGAGATAAGGCCTAAGTGTCTGATTTTATCAGCATGTCTGCAGAGCACACAGAGGTTATTGCGGTGTGGGCAGGCACAGTCTTGTTAGCATGACTCCAGCAAGAGCAGACAGAAGAGGGGAGGAAGCCCCTGGAGGGTTTTGCAACAGGTTTTGCAGTCCTGACACCATTGCTGTTACCCTCCTCTGTGCTGCCAGACAAAAGCCAGGGCAGGAGTGGCTCCCCTGACAGATAACACTTTCGCCTGCTATGCTGCCATCCCTGCGGTGCCCTCCATCCACCTCCCACTCTTCTCCTCCTGAACCAGCAAGTCTACTGCACGTATGCCAAGGGAGACCCTGCCAACCAAGCTGGTGTGAGGCCTGGATTAGGTCTCATGAGGTTGTGACCAGTGAGAACTCTTCTAAACCAGCATTTTCTGTGCCACTGTATCATCTCTGACCTGGGTGAGCCTTCTCTGTTCTTTCTTGTTCCCCAGTCATGTGACCTTTGTGACACCAAGTGACTTTAGTGGAGAATGTGTCATAAGGGGAGCAGCAATTCCTACATTGTGAGTTTACAGAATCACACAGATTCACAGAATTTCCAGGTTGGAAGAGACCTTCAAGAGCATTGAGTCCAACCCATGCCCTAACACCTCAACTAGATCATGGTATCACGTGCCACATCCAGTCTCTTTTTAAACACATCCAGGAATGGTGACTCCACCACCTCCCCAGGCAGACCATTCCAGTACTTTATCACTCTTTCTGTGAAAAACGTTTTCCTAATATCCAACCTATATTTCCCTTGATACAGCCTGAGACTGTGTCCTCTAATTCTGTTAGTTGCTGTCTGGAGAAAGAGACCAACCCCCAGCTGTCTACAACCACCCTTCAGAAAGTTGTAGAGAGTGATAAGGTCACCTCTGAGTCTCCTTTTCTCCAGGCTAAACAACCCCAGCTCTCTCAGTCGTTCTTCATATGGCTTGTGTTCCAAGACCCTCACCAGCCTTGTTGTCCTTCTCTGAACACGCTCAAGCATCTCAACGTCCTTCCTAAACTGAGGTGCCCAGAACTGGACAAATACTCAAGGTGCAGCCTCACCAATGACCTCCCTGGTCCTGCTGACCACACCATTCCTCATACAGGCCAGGATGCTGTTGGCCCTTCTTAGCCACCAGGGCACACTGCTGGCTCATGTTCAGCTGGCTGTTGACCAGAACCCCCAGGCCCCTTTCCACCTGGGCACTGTCCAGATACACTGTGCTCAGCCTATAACACTGCAGGGGGTTATTGTGGTCAAAATGCAACTTGGCATTTGGACTCAGCCCTTGGACTTATTAAACTGCATCTTGTTAGACTCTGCCCATCCATCCAACCATTCCAGACGTCTTTGGAGAGCCCTCCTACCTTCCAACAGATCGACACACGCTCCCAGCTTAGTGTCATCTGCAGATTTACTAAAGAAAGACTCAATTTCCTCATCCATGTCATCAATAAAGATATGAACAGAACTGGTCCCAGCACAGACCCCTGAGGGACACCAC
>VXBB01018778.1:1374-20672 GCA_013399915.1 Illadopsis cleaveri
GTTTATAAATCTATATTATCTCTATTCTATATATTATAAATCTATATTATAAATGTATAAGCACAGAGGCAGACTGACTGGAGGTGTCTGTGTTTCCTTTTCCCTGGCAGGTCACTATGGGAAGGATATTTATCGCAGTGGAGGCCCAGATCTCCATAATTTCATCTCCTCCGGGTTTGTCACGTTAGGAAGAGGACACACGAAGGGTACAGTGGAAACCATTTTTTGCTAAATAAATAAAAAATAATAATAATAAAAAATGTTTTAAATCCAAAGCTGTGAGCTGGCAGCGGGGTCAGCCCAGGAAATGTGGCTGCAGGGTCAGTGCTGGGCTTGCAGGACCTGCGGGTCCTGGCAGGGGAATGCCAGCCTTCCATTGGCTTTGCAGTGGGACTGTTCCTCCAGCATTGTGTTTTCCTGGGTGCAGGGTGCTCCCAAAGGGGAAGGAATGTCCAGCTGGCCCAGGGCAGGCAGTGACCACTTCCAGACTGTGGGTCTGGAGTTCTTTCCGTTGACTTCTGGGCTTTTATTTTATTTATTTATTTATCTATTTATTCATTTTGATTGGGGTGGGGTTATGACGAATATTTTATAAAATTATTTCTTTTTAGCTCTATATTTTCTGTGTTCCTACAACCTGTGATATAATGTACAAACAGGAAAACACAAAAAATATACATATGCTGCTCTGTGTATGTTCTGTGTACATGTACTGTATATAAATATCTGTGGAGAGACAGCTGTAGCCCTTTAAGACAAATAACCAAATACCCAGGGGGGTTCTGGTGACACCAGAGCTGTGTCCTGGTGACACCACAGCCCCGGGCAATGTTTATTGATGACGCTGTTGCCTTTTTTGGTGAGTTTTTCTAGTGTACAGTGAGACGTGCTCCGAGTGTCCTCCTGTCCCCTCTTGCCCTGCCACCGGTGCCCTGGCTGTGCCACTGGGGGTGCATGTGCCATTCCTGTCCCCTTTTTGTGTCCCCAAGACTGCTGTACTCCCTCCTAGACACAATGTATGTGGAGATTCCTCTATAGACCAATGTACTGTATGTGGAGCTGTGTCCTCGTGCTCCTGTGTTGTTTCTGTGGATGACCGTGACTCACAAATGATTAAAGGACCTTGATATTTTTATTTTATTTTATTTATTTTATTTTATTTTTTTTTATTCCTACACAGATTGCACTTTTTCCAGTTCTCCACGAGTGTCATCCAAAGTAGTGTTGGTCCTGTAGAACTGTCAGACAAGAAACAAAATATATGTATATTGTCTGTGTATGTCTGTGTGTGCTTAAATAAAGTTTACTGAGGCTGAGGCAGCACCCGTGGGACTTGTAATCCAATATCCTGAAATTCCAGATTTGTGATCCAATACCCTGAAATCCCAATCCTGTAATCCAATACCCTGCAATTCCAGTCCTCCCATCCAATATCCTTCAACCTCAGATATGTAACCCAATACTTTGAAATTCCAGATTTGTAATCCAGTGCAATGGAAATCCCACTCCTGTAATCCAACACCCTGCAATTCCAGATTTGTAACCCAATACCCTGAAATTCCAGATTTGTAACCCAATACTCTGAAATTCCAGATTTGTGATCCAATACCTTCAATTCCAGTCCTGTAATCCAATACCCTGCAATTCCAGATGCTATCCAATATCCTACAAACCCAGATTTGTAATCCAATACCCTGCAATCCAATATCCTGAAATTCCAGCCTTGTAATACAATACCCTGAAATTCCAGTCCTGTAATCCAATATCCTGAAATTCCAGCCTTGTAATCCAATGCCCTGCAATCCCAGATTTGTAATCCAATATCCTGCAATCCCAGATTTGTAATCCAATACCCTGCAATCCCAGTTCTATATCCCAATACCCTGCAAACCAATGCCCTGCAGTCCCAGCCCAGCTCTGCACCGAGGGAAGGGAAGCAGAGGGACCTCAGGTGGGCTGGGAGCTGCAATGGTCCAAGGAAGGACCCGTGGGTGACATTTCACATCAGGTGTCCCCATCCCAGAGGAGTTTTATGGTCATGTCCTGCCACACCAGGAGCGGGTTTAGGGTCAGGGAGCAAAGGTACCCCAGCAGTGATGCTCCATGGAGTGGGGTGTCCTGCTGGCTCCCACCAAGCCCATGCAGACTCCTGAGCAGTGCTGTAAATCCAGCCCTTTGTCTCAGGCAGGTGAGTTAGCCTCACCTCAGAGCCCCGAGGTGCTGGTTTGGGCTCCAGCAGATCCCAGTTTGCTGGACAAAAAGCTGTTCCCAGTTCCTTCCCAGGTGAGATCCAAACCTCCTCTCCTTCTTTAGCTGCAAAGCCTTGGGGGCTCTGCTCTCCTGCAGGTGGGCCAGGGGTTTCCACAGCTTTTCCAGAGCACTTTTCCTGTCCCTGGGAAGGTGGGAGAGTGGACACTGGGAATACGGCCTGGTTATCCACCACAGCCATCAGACAGAGGGTGCTTTCCAAACTGAATAAAAAGGCTTTTGTTCTCTGAAGAAATGAAAATTGTGGCTGTTTATAGACATCAGAATGGACTGGCCTTAGAATTTACCTTTCAGCTGCCTTGAACAGTGCTATAATGTTCATTCCCAGTTTCTTAATGGCAAATCCCCCCACTGCTGAGTGGTGAGAGTGATGAACACCTCACACCTACTGCAGGACCTGCTTGTGCTCATGTGTGGCCTTGTCTTTGTCTGTGACACGACCTGACTGTCTGTTTGTGCTGTCACAGGGGGGACTCAGGGTGTCACAAAGGACTGAGGGGTTTCTATCATTAGGATTGTGCCTGAAATGCTTGGATTTGGGGAGATATTGCGTGACAGATTTCCTGAGTTCAGCTTGAAGTGACCACCCAGTATCTGCAAGGAGGGGTGAGAGCTTCAGCCTGGGCTTTAGATGAGAGTGTTCTGTGGTATTTTGTCCTATTCCTGTTTAGATGAGAGGGTTCTCTCCTGTTTTGTCCTATTCCTGTTTGGATGAGCAGGTTCTGTCCTATTTTGCCCTATTTCCTATAGAGATGAGCAGGTTCTGTCCCATTTTGCCCTATTCCTATATAGATGAGCAGGTTCTGTGGTATTTTGTCCTATTCCTGTTTAGATGAGAGGGTTCTCTCCTGTTTTGTCCTATTCCTGTTTGGATGAGCAGGTTCTGTCCCATTTTTCCCTGTTCCTGTTTGGATGAGCTGGTTCTCTCCTGTTTTGTCCTATTCCTCTTTAGATGAGTATGTTCTGTTCTGTTTTGCCCTATTCCTGTTTAGATGAGCAGGTTCTGTTCTATTTTGCCCTGTTCCTGTTTAGATGAGCAGGTTCTCTCCTGTTTTGCCCTATTCCTGTTTAGATGAGCAGGTTCTCTCCTGTTTTGCCCTATTCCTGTTTAGATGAGCAGGTTCTCTCCTGTTTTGCCCTATTCCTATTTAGATGAGCAGGTTCTGTCCTTTTTCTGTTCCAGTCCTTGTGTTGCAGTTTCCACTTCAGCCAAATAACCTCACCCTGCCTTGTGGAGAAGGTTCTGCCCCTGGACTCAACAAAGCCCGTGAAGTTTCTCTCAATATTTCTCAGCACTGGGAGACACATTTTTGGTGTTTTCTCAGCTGTCTTCTGAGCCGTGGCAGAACTCCAAGTGCTGAGTAATATTTAAGAGCTCATCTATTTCGGGCAGAAGACAAAGACGTGAGACATGCCAAAGTACCATGGAGACCAAATCAGCACATTCACACGTCTGACATCCAGGGGCTCCTGCAGGGTGGGGATTTATGGCTCTTCCATGACATCCCACTGGGCAGCTCATCACTGCCTGCCACTCCCAAGCCACTACAAGGCGTGTCCTTCAAACCATGGGCAGTTCCTCTGCTGTCAGCGTGTCAGGATGATCCAGGGATGAATCCCAGCTCTTCAGGCCATGGAATTCCCCGTGGTGAGGCACAAGGCAGGGCTGATCTCACCCACCGTTGGGTAGGAGGAAGTTGGATGCTTGGTTCTGAGGTAGCAGCTTTTCATTCCATGTGGAGGCAGCTGGGGGACAGCAGCAGCACCTCTGAGGGCTTCAGTGGGTGGGCACAGGGCACCTCTCCTGCCCCAGGGGGTCTGTGAACCCTCAGAGAGGGAGGAGGGATCCAAATTCCTGTGTGGGAGCAGCTCCTGCTACTCGTGGTGCCGTGGGAGGGTTCAGTGCTCCGGGGATGCACATGGGAGACAGGAGCCAGCTCTGTGCACCAACCTGATTTAAATCCCAGCTTCTTCAGCCTGTTCCCAACATCCTGACACTTCCCATGTCCCACCCTGGCCTGGGCTGTGCCCTCAGGGCCCCCCAGAGCTCTGGCACTCACCCAGGCTGGAGGGGATTGAGGATTTACAGCTGCAGCCACACCAACACCCCGGGGAGGGAACACATTCACTCCACATTGCCTACCCCACATCATATTGCTGAATTTTTGGGTAAAAATGTGATTTTTATTTTGGGGTTTTTTGGTTGTTTTTTTCTTTTACTCTCAGTCTCAGACCTTGAAAATAATTTCCCGATGGAATTGAGCTCCTTGAGTTTCAGCAGTCTGGGACAGCAGCAGGAATTCTGATGACAATCTCTGTTCAGCACCCAACAGCTTCTTTGTTTTCCCAGTATCTCTGCAAGAGTGTGAAAAATAGAGAGGTTATTTTCTGGAAAGAGCAGAATTTCACAGCTGAACTGAGTGCAAGGGCTGGGGGGAGTGAGGCAGGAGGAACAGAGGGGTTTAGACTCTTCTGCAGGGTCATTCCATAGGGGAAAACAGAACCATTCCTGCAATCTGCCCGTCCCCTGTGAGCTTATGCCAGATCCTGGAGGAGCTGCAAAGGCAGGGCTGTGTGGGAAACTCAGGAGGAGCCAAATGTCCCCAGAGCCTGCCCAAGAACACTTCCAGAAATGGAACCTCTCCCTCTTGGTTCCAGGCTGTGCCTGGATTCCCTGGCAGGTGTGCTCTGAGTCAGGAGCATCTGCAGGAGGCTCTTTCCTTGCTCAGACTTGCTCTGAGGATGTTCTCAGGAAAAGGAGGAAGGGATGAGCCATGTGTGCAGGGCAGTGGCTGTGGCTGGCGTCACCCTCAGCGTGATGGGGCAAGGTGCAAACCTGCTGGGCAGAGCCAGCCTGGGGACTGAGCAGCAAAAGCTCCCCCTGTGAGGTTTTTATCTTCTTTTCTTCATGTTAGAGCCGGGATTAATGCACAAGAGTCACAGTTTGGTGTTCAGACTCAGCGTTTATTAATTCTTATCTATAGCACAGTCTCACGAGTCGTGAGCTCTAACTAACAAGGTAGAAAATGGGGTACCTCTAACTCTTTCCCAGGTCTCTGTCCTGCTGTCTGTCCGTGCTGCAGATGACACAGTCCAGGAGCAGAATGTGGAGGAGTGAGAGCAGTTTCTGAAAACAAACTCGGTGCTTCTCTGTCTCCCCCTTTGGCCTCAGAACCAGTCTGAAAGGTGCAGAATGTAATATCCAACACAAACAGAACAGATAACTGAGGGTACAAGCATCATAAAGTCACCCAGGACACCACCAGGCATGGGAGAGCAGGATGGGACATGGGCTGGCACCAGTGCCCCCTCTGCCACAGCCCTGCTTGTCCTTGGGACACCCCAGACCCAGCCCCTCTTACAGCCACCAGCCCGGGCCCAGCGGTGCTGCCGCTCCATTGGCATGTAAATAGGATCCAGGGATGAATGGGAGAAAAGAGATTGATTAATTTGCTGCTCATTAGCGGTTTGAGAGTTCCGATTCCTCCCTCCAACACTGCCCTGCCTCCCCGCTGTGGTGGCTGGCTCCCCGTGGCTTGGCTGGCAGCTCCTTGTTCCAGTTTCTTCCCCAAAGCGCTGCTTCCTCCCCTTAATTTGTTATTTTGGGGTCTTATATTACATCTGTCACAACTTCCTGGGCCCAGCACAGCTACAAAACACGCAGTGAATCAGCTCCAAGCCGGGATTTACTGCCTGCCCCCATCATTAGTAACCCACACTTGCAGCAGACTCATTAGAACAGGCAAAGGCAGCACGTTGAGGATCATTTTTTTCCCCACACCTGCACCTGTAACTCGCCATGAACAGATTTGCAAAGACTGAG
This sequence comes from Illadopsis cleaveri, assembly GCA_013399915.1. Lineage (NCBI taxonomy): Eukaryota > Metazoa > Chordata > Aves > Passeriformes > Timaliidae > Illadopsis > Illadopsis cleaveri. The sequence continues at coordinate 7,466 of VXBB01018778.1, forward strand.
GGTTGGGTGTGCTGGCTCCTTTTGCTCATTAAACACTTGTTAGACATCCCATCAACAGGGAGCTGTGGAGCCTGAGCCCGCTGCATCCCAATGAAGCACTTTCTGTTTACCCTGGGTAATTCTGGACGGGTTTTGATGGTGCCTTGAGGGGGGTGTGCCAAAGATCACCCGCATCCTGATTCCAGATTAATCCCAAGCCTTGCATATTCCTCCACTTAATTGTATTGACTGGGAAATCGGGTGATTGGGATGTGGAGAGGGGCCTGGGAGCCGTGCAGGAAGATTCCATGACGCAAGAGGACATTTCAAGCCTCTCTGAATTATTTAACCGCCCTCAGACATGGCCGGTCCATTTCTCAGCAGGCTCTGGACAGCTCTGGTTTTTATAGCCCTGGGGTGGGAGGAGAGGGGGAGGCCGTGGAAAACATTCCAGGGGCTGCAGCTGCTGTGGGAAGGGATGGGGGCAAAACCCCCTGGGTCCCTGGTGTCACCTTCTGAGATAACAGAGGTGAGGGGCTGGTGTCTCTCTGTCCCAGGCTGGGCAGGGACATGGACAGAGTGTTTTGGGATGTGGCTTTCCAAGCCAGCGTGTCCCACACTGTCAGCAACCAGCACGAGGGCTGGCAGCTGCTCTGAGAGCCTCCCTGGAGCTCGTTGTTCCTTGGAGCTGCAGGGAAATGGCCACAGGGCACAGGATCACTGCTGGAGCAGGAGATCCAGGACATTCCTGTCCCTGCTCCAGAGCCAGCTGGGAGCTGGAAAGGCAGCCTTTCCCACAGACAGCTTTGCCACTTTTTGTCTCTTCCAGATCCCATTGCTCACCCATCCATTGATTTTGGTGGTTTTGACTTGGCCTGATCACAGGGGCTCCCTGGGGGACAAGGACAGGACTGGGGTTGTCTCTTCTTTCTCTCTTAGAGACAGTGAAAGCCAAAATCTTGTGTTTGAGGCAGGGAAAGGCCACCAGGGCCAGGATTAGCCGGGTGTTTTGGCATCTGGGAGGTCACAGGGCTTCCCTGGCTTTGCGTGTGACAGACCCAGAGTCTGAGACTTGCCCTCCCCACTGCTGAGGGCCTCCTGCTCCCCAGCCAAGGTAAATCCCACAAGTTTTCACTCCACTGGTTCCCCATCTGCTGCCCAGCCCTACAGGCTGCATCCAGCCCTCTGCTGGGTTTCATGGATGGGTTTCAATCACCTGGAACCCCAGAATGGATCCTTCTTCTTTCTGCTGTGCCAGAACATCAATGACAGTGGCTGAGAGGAGAAGAAAACAGCCCTGCCTATCACTGGCTGCCCTTTTACAGGGAGTCTCACAGTCAGCTCTCGGGGATGTTTTGGCAGATACCTTTGAAAGCTGAGCTGAAAGCTGGGGAAGAGCTGGCAGGTACAGCCCAGCTGTCTGTGAAACTGGAGCTGCAGCTGCTTGCCACAAGCTCCTCTTTGAAGAACGTTTTTTCCTCTATTTATGATCAATAGCCGTTGTGTAAAAAGCCCTTATGATTTCTTGCCGTGGTGTCGCTGAGGATCTCAGGCTGGTTCTCTCCCCAAACAGGGAATTTAACCTCAGTGAAGGCTCATCCTAGAGCTGGATTGATGTGCCCTTGGCAGGGCTGCATTCGCTCTTAATCCTGCTTGCCAGTTGTAAATAAGAAATTCAAATATTATGAAAAGAACTGGAGACTGCTGGGAGCAGGGAGGGGACTTTGCAGAGGGGTTTGTAATTCTGAAGCATCTGTGATCTCTCCACAACAACATGGTCAGGGTTTGGCAGATGGAGAGCTTGAGCACTCCCAAAAATCTACTGCTACACCAAAACCAGTGTGTTGTGCACAGTTTATCTGCCAAAATTCCTTGGGAGAGGCTCCTTGGGATGAACTCATCATCAGAGAAGTGTTTTTGGAGACCCAGGGCTCAGGTTTGCCTTCCAGGTTGACTTTCTATAGATGGTGCTCACTCCCAGGGGAATTATTTTGTCCTAGGAGCTCCTGTCCATCCTTCAATAGTGAGGATAAGAGTGGGCATGGCAGGGCTGTGCCCAGCAAATGCCACAGCAGGGACTGCACACAGGCCAGGAGAGCCAGACTTGAAATTCCTGCTTGGTTTTACTCTTTGGTACAGATTTATCTTCACCCCTTGGCAGCAGGTGGGTCTCTTCCTGTGACCAGTTTGTATTTTGGCAGTGTCTGAAGGCCACAGGCTGAAGATGGGAACCAAGATTCCTGTGGAATCATGGAATGGTTTGGGTTCCAGGATCCAGGGAAAGCTCTGAGCCCCTTCCAGGGCCTGAAGGGGCTCCAGGGGAGCTGGAGAGGGACTGGGGACAAGGGAAGGTTCCACTCAGCCCAAGGCATTGGGTGGGAGAGGGGGACTTCACCCTTTGAGAGGGATTTTCCTCTGGGACAGCTCTTTCCTTCCTGACAGCACCTCCATTCCTCCCAGAACTGGACTAAGCCCATTGCACCATCCCCACTCTTCAGGCAGTGGCTTTAAAACTCCCCAGGGGTTTAAAATCCCTCAAGAAGTGGCCATCACATCCTGGAAAATGTCTTGTTACAGCAGCATGGCCTCATTGCTCAGATAAAGACATGTTCAGGTCCCCAAGGCCTTTCCTGGGTGACAGCATCACTGCCTTGAGGCTGCCAGGGTGTCCCCAGGGAGCAGAGCTGCCACAACCCACACCTGGGGCACTTTGGGGCTTGGCTCAAACCCGGAGTTTACTGTCTGGCAGGTGAAAAATGAGGAACAGCTCCTTCCCTCTGCTCCAGGAGTGGCTGCATGGTGGGGAACAGCATTTCAGCCAAGGGACAGGGGATCCATGGAGCAGGGTTTGGGCAGGGACAGGAGATCCATGGAGCAGGGTTTGGGCAGGGACCGGGGATCCATGGAGCAGGGTTTGGCCAGGGACAGGGGATCCATGGAGCAGGGTTTGGACAGGGATCCATGGAGCAGGGTTTGGCCAGGGATCCATGGAGCAGGGTTTGGCCAGGGACTGATCTTCTCATGGCACTTTTTCTTCCTCTTGGAGAGTCCTGCCAGTGAGTGAATGAGCAGAGAGCTGGGCGTTGCCAGTGGCTCCTGTGGTGCCACATGGCCCTGGAGCACAGCCCAGCTCCTCAGCCACAGAGCTGAGCCCAAGCCCAGCTCCTGCCAATAGCTGGGAGTTTGTGATGGATTTCAATGGCACTGCCTTGGACCTGCTGCAGAAAATCCACTTGTGTGTGAGTGCAGAGCAGCCCACGGTGCTGCTGCACACCTGCCCCTGCTGAAAAGGGAGTTTGCAGCTCCCCTCTGAGCCAGGAATGAATTCAAGATGTGTTAGAGCCTTGTCCTCTTCTCTTCTCTTCTCTTCTCTTCTCTTCTCTTCTCTTCTCTTCTCTTCTCTTCTCTTCTCTTCTCTTCTCTTCCCCTGCCCCTGCCCCTGCCCCTGCCCCTTCTCCCATCCCTAGTTTCTGTACCCAGAAGAAGTGCAGGGTGGTTGCTGCTCCCTGACTCCAGAATTTTGCTGCTGGGAGTTTGTTCAAACCCTGGGATCAGTGCAGGACTAGACTGAGCTCAGGGATCTCCTCCCAGCTACAATAAGGAAAATGTTTGTGCAGCCAGAGAGCTCTGCTGAGTCCAGCTGTCCTTCAAACCCCATTTCTGAGCTCTGTGTGTGGCCAGATCTCTGCTGACAATTCCTGGGCTGCTCTTTGCAAACAGCCCTTCCACATTTCCTTCAGGTGCTCCACTCTATCCTCCTCTTGCCCTCCCATCACACTGCCTCTGTTGTTTCAGATGTGACACCAGGCTTTGTTCCCAGGTATCAGGACCTGGTATTAATTTCAGATCTGCTCACATAGCAGGAGTGCACAGGCTATAAAAGGCAAGGCCTCATCTTCATTTTAAAGCAGGAAACTAAAAATAGAGGCGGTTCAAATATAGGTGATGGGAAGAACCTGAGGTTTGGATTAGGAGGTAGAAAGGGAATTAAGGCTTTGAAAGTGCCTGGTGGAGTGTCTGTGCTGGAGGGAGCTGTGGATAAAAGTTTATGACGTAGATTTGGGCCAGAGAAGGCAGTTGGGTGAGTTCTGCTCCTCCTCTCTCTGTGTGGAAGGCATGGATGGAAAAATGCTGGGGTCAGCAGGGAGAGCAGGCAGGGCTTCTGTCCCAGGGTGTCACCCATGGGTGTCACTGCCACAGCCTTCAGTGGGGTCAGGGGCTGCAGCACACAGAGCACAAGTCCCAGTGCTTCTGACGAGAGGGAGACAGGCAGAGCCACAGCCAGAGTCACTAAAGGGGGAAATGATGCCTGAAGTTTTATCTTTCGTGTATTTCAGATTCTGTGCTGCCCAGGGGTGCAGCTCTGAGCTCACAGTCAGTGTCACTCAGCTCTGCTCAGAGCAGGGACACAAAACAAATCCTTCTCCTGCTGCACACCAAGGGCAAAAGTTGTAAGTTTTCAGGCTCAAAAAAGCACAAACACGGGTGGCTGGAGGGAGGAACAAGAAGGATGGGACTTCATAAGCTGAATCTGGAATTGGACAATTAAACCCCAAGATGCAAATGGACCAAAACTTATCAAAGTGTGAGACCTGGTGACCGTTTTGGGTCCACCTTGGGTGTAGCCCTGGCCAGGCTCTTGTCCTGCCCAAGGTGAATGCTTAAAGACCTTTCAATAAATATCTACTTTATTTTCTTAGCTCTGTCCAGTCTGTGTTCCAGCTCAGCTTTCCCAAGGCACCAAGAGTACTGAGGGGAGCTGTAGGAATGTTCAGCCCTGAGGATGAAGTGCTTCAGGCTTTGGGACTGCAGGAACCCCCCTGAGCTCCTGCTGCCCCTCAGCTCCCAGGGCAGGGCTCCACCCCGTGAGCAGCTCACGCTGAGCACCCACAGCCTGCCAGAAATACCCTCAGCTCGGCCCAGTTTGCTGTGAGCTGAGGGAAACTGGGGCAGCCTGGCTGAGGGGAGCAGGAGCTGCTCAGGGAGGGCTTGGGTCACCCTGAGAACCTGGGCTGGGGACAGAGCTGACACCTCCACACCTTCCTGTGGCTCTGCTGAGGGGACACTGAGCTTGGTGACCGCTCCCCTTCTCCTTGTCAGGGTTTCCTGACCTTTCAGCAGCTCAGGGGGTTTCGGGTGCAGGTGCAGCTTTGTCCTGTGCCCCACACAAGCCCAGAGCTTTGGCTGCTGAGAGCTCCCAGCCCGCTGAGCACAGCCAGCCAGGGCTGCTCAGAGCTTGCTGAGCTCACCCAGGCTGAGCCCAAGGTGCTCCCTGGCAGCCACAGGGCTCAGCAGGGAGGGTGTTCTGGTGCTGTTTTACACCACAACGACACAGACTCCGAGCTGCAGAAGGCTGAAAATGACTCCTCTGTTTTTGGGATGTGTCTCCCTTTTATACTATTTTACACAGACCAATTTGATTGGTGACACAAAGACAAACCTCTTCAATCACATTGGTCAGACCAGAGGGACATCAAGAAGTCCCTCCCAGGAAAAGGAATGAAAACAAAGGTACAGTTACAAAAACACTTTTCCTGTTTACAGAAAATTCCCTGGGAAAAGAATTTCAGAAAACCAAAACATCTCAGGCATGAAGCCAGGGCTACAGTGTTCTGCTTCCTGCAGGCTCCAGGCACCAGACATCTCTGGTGACATCTCTGGTGACATCTCTGGTGACTTTGCTCCTCAGTGTCCCTGGGAGCCAGAGGCTGTGCTGTGGGGCACACCCCACATCCCAGAGAAGTCGCAGGGAGACTCATCCCAGCCATGTCTGGCTCCTCCAGTGCCTCCCAGGGTGACTGACCCAAAGGAGACCTCTCAAGGATCTCCAGCTGGAGGATCCCCTGACAGATTCATTTATCAGATCCCCTGGGACAGGAGCCTCCAGCCCTCGGGATGGGTATGAACCACCAGGAACAGAGAGAAGGAACAAAACTCGGTGCCTTTGGGCTGTTCCTCAGCCCTCTCTGGATGAGGAATCACCCACAGGAGGTGCAGGAGCCACTGAGAGGTTTCTCTTCCTCACCACCATCTAAGGAGGGTTAATCCATCCTGCAGCAGGCACAAAACTGGGCTGAAAAGAGGATTTTCTGGGCAGGGCTTGTCCTGTTGGACAAGATGGGACTAAATTTAGCTTGTTTAGCCCAGAAGAGGGGACTGGGAGATGTGGGATCATCCTGCAGCAGTGTGGTGAGGGTAAATCACAGGCCAGGGGAAGGACGAAGGCAGGAGTGTGGTGTTCTGTCAGGGAGGGATTTAGGGAGGGAGGTGTGCAGCTCTGGGCTGGGAATCTCTGCAGCAGCCTCCCATGAGGGCAGGCCCAGGAGCTCTGCAGCAAGGACTGGTCACTCCCCACAGGAACACTCTGTCCCAGCAGCTGTGCCACCAGGCTTGCAGGGTGCATCCCTTCCCCTTCCCTGGCACTCCCTGAGGAGCTCTGGAGCCCAGCAGGGACAACGTTCCTGTAATGAACCTGCTCCAGCCACCCCCAGTGCCTGACGGGGAGCGGAATAAAGGACAATTTCCCAGAGAAAGAGGATTTATTGGTGCCTTTGTAGTTCTGTTCTGAAAGCACAAATAATATCCCTGAAGAAGTAGCACGGAGTCCATCAGCTTCCAGCTGCTCAGACCTTCCCTGAGCTGTGTCTGTTCCCATGCTCGTTCTGCAGGAATTGATTGACTCAGAGATAAACAGATCAGGCCGTTGCTTTTCTCTCCTCCAAACCCTCTGCTGCTTTTTGCCAGGTGGGTCCTGTGCCTCAAATGTCAAAACTCCAGAGCTCTCCAGAGAGAGGAGAAAATCCTGGCAGGGAGAACAGGAGGGCAGCCCACACCTGGGGCTGCTCCCTGCCCCACATCCTCCTTTCCCAGGTGATCCAAACCCTTGCAAGGCTCACGGCTCAGACATTGGCCATATGATGACCAATCATATGATTGCCCAATCATCCCAGATAGATGAGATTCATGTTAATTAGCACCTAGAAACATGGCTCTTAGCCTGAGTCATTTGGCTTTTAGTCATTGTGTCCCCACGCTCTGGGCCAGCTCCCGAAATCCTGCTTGGGCTGCTCAGGGGGTGACAAACATGGGCTGGTGACAAACATCCAGTGCCAGCCCCAGGCTCGCAGTGCTGATAAGAGCACTGGGATACCAGGGCTGGAAGCACCCAGAGTGGATTATCTCCATTCTCCTGGGACAAGGGACTCCTCATAAACGGGATTTTGCACACCTACAGTGTTTATTCTTGAAAGCAAATCCCAAGGTTACAATATCAGTGCTACACAAATCCTTTTCCTGCAGCCCTGAGACTCCAGCTGGTCCCAGTTCAGCTGAAATGTGAAACTCCAGACTCCTGCTCTGTATAACAACTGAGCCCTTTGCTGGGCTCCTCTGATGTCCACCAGCTGCAAAAAATATTCAAGGCAGCACCACCGAAATAAAGCCTGGAGAAAACAGCAGATGTCCCAGCATCAGCACTGGGAGGGACGGCTCCTGCCTGGCAGAGGTGAAATGAAGCACAACTCTCCCTTCCTGAACAGAGTGAGGCCAAACAGGCCTTTATTCTGCCACGAGCAACCTGGGCCAGGTGGCATTTTCCTACCTGGAGGGAGGCAAAGAGATTCCAGCTCTTTTTAGGAAAGAGGCTTCAGTTTACAGAGGAGGGCGAGGCCCATTCCACAGGTTCCCACCCTAGTGCTGCTTTGAACCAAATATCAGCACCAAATATCAGCATAAATGGACAAGCCCATGAGCTGCAGGGTTGGGAAAACCGGGGGGAGGTTGTAGTTTTTTTGTTTTGTCTGTGGGGTTTTTTTTGTCACCAGGGAAACAGAAATGACAAATGCTTTCGATTTGTCAACATTTCCCACAGATATTTTTGGCCTAATGGTGAGAAACAAAGTGTTTGTGGGTTGGAGTTCCACACTCCCTGATTGCCTGCCCAGAGTGAAGGTGGCAATGCTGGGCTGAAGGCACAGGTGGAGCTTTGTGTGGATGGATTTTTGTCACTCTGACAGAGCCCATCTGTACAAAGTGACAAAGTTTATGGACAAAATAGACGTGGGGATGTCTATGCCCCCTCTGCTCCTCACAGCTCCTGCTGGATGGGAGCTGAAAGTGATTCCTCAGTGGAAAGGGGGATGTTGCTGAATCTGTCAAAGGTACTTTAGATTATAGCTGTACTTTCTCAAAAGATTACCATTTTTAAAAGAGCCACTTGCATGTGTACAGTTCTTTTCTTCCCCATTACTTTAAATAATTTACTAATCTCTCGCTGTTGCTGTAAAACAAAATTACTGTTTAGAAAATTGCTCCTGAAAAGTGTGCAGCACAGATTTAAAGATACTCCTTCAGAACATCTTCTCTCTGCTCCTGGGCTGGCTCCATCCCAGGAACTGTCACCCTCTCCTTGGGCAGAGCCATCAGGATGTGTCACAGCAGCCCTTGTGGCATCTGGAGAGCCATTATAGTTTTACTTTATAATAAAGAGCCTTGTTTATTCCTGTCTAGGTGCCTTTGTAGGGAAAAAAAGGTGTTGCAGGAATGTCACAGAATTCCAGGATGGTCTGGATTGGAAGGGAAGCTAAAGATAATCTAGTTCCACTGTCCCAGGCTGCTCCAAGCCCTGTCCAGCCTGGTCTGGGACACTGCCAGGGATCCAGGGGCAGCCACAGCTTCTCTGGGGATTCCATTCCAGTCCCTCCCCACCCTCACAGGGAAGAATTCCTTCCTATTAGGTTTCCCTTAATGAAATTCCTGTTAAAACCCCCGTTTTTCTGAATATCTTAAAGATGAAAAATAAGCTTTCCTTCTCTTTTGATTTGCCAAGTTAATCTGGAAGGAAGTGAACTGAGGAGCTGGGACCTGCTAGGACTTCCCTTAGCCACGTTCCAGGAGCTCCTGTTTAGCTGGAAGGATAAATCCTGCTGGGATGTCTGTGGAAGTGTCTTGTGAAGAGGAAAGCTCTTTGATTATCCTGTTGCTATTTGTCAAATGCAAAGGACCGTGTAAAAAAATCATTTTCGGCCTTCAGAACTCCTCTCCTTTCTCTCTGCTTTTGATGTCTGAAGAGAAAATAGCCCTGTGAAGCAACTCGATTTCTTCAGAGCTATTAACAAGTCTTTCAGGGTCCCAGGGTGACATAACAGGTCTGGTCTGACTCATTCCATTTAAGAGTGTCTCCTTCCAGACAGAAATAGCTCAGTGTGCAGCCATAAAAAACATGAATCAATTAATGTCTTCTATTAACTAGAAATGCAGATAAATCTCCTCAGTCGTGGGAATGCAAATTCCTGGCTCCTCTTCCTTCTCCCTCCCTGTGCTCTTTGTACTTGGCTTCTTCCTGAATTGATCTTTTCTGGATGTTGACTCCAGGCCCACGTGGTTATTTTTTTTGCTGCTGATCTCGGGTGCTCTGGGATGCAGAAAGTTGTGTCAAAGAGGCACTGAGTGCCACACCAGGAGATCTTTGTGCTGCTCCCCGTGCAGCCAGGGGCTCTGAGTGCCCCAGACACCCCTGGAGTTTCACATTTCAGCTGAACTGGGACCAGCTGGAGTCTCAGGGCTGCAGGGAAAGGATTTGTGTAGCACTGATGTTGTAACCTTGGGATTTGCTTTCAAGAATAAACACTGTAGGTGTGCAAAATCCCGTTTATGAGGAGTCCCTTGTCCCAGGAGAATGGAGATAATCCACTCTGGGTGCTGCCATCCCTGGTATCCCAGTGCTCTTATCAGCATTATCCCAGATAACAAACCTGCTGTACACAGGAATCAGGCCTGGGCACTGCCAGGGATCCAGGGGCAGCCACAGCTGCTCTGGGAATTCCATCCCAGCCCCTCCCCACTCTCCCAGGGAAGAATTTCTCCCCAGTATCCCATCTCAATCTACTTTCCGTCAATTTAAAGCCCTTCCCCCTTGTCCTGTCCCTCCATCCCTTGGAAATAATCTCTCTCCATCGTTCCTGTAGCTCCTTCAGGTACTGGAAGGAAAAAAAAAAAATCCATGCAACAAGTGAAGTGTTCCCATCTGTGCGAGGCAGATCTGGAAAAGGGACATTCCAGGGACGTTTGCAGTGTCATGGACTCAGAATTCAGCCCCAGAGACCAAATCATTTCCTCATGTCCCCTGTTCTCCATGTGCTGGGGGAGAGGAATCCCATCTCGGCGTCCTCTCCTCTCGGAGAGGAGATTTCAGTAATCTTTAGGGTCAGTTGGAACACCAAAGCCTCGGTATCAGTCTGTCTAGCAGCTCCTCTTCACCTGCTGCTAGGTGATAATGACTCGAGGAAAGGAATTAATTAGGCTGAGCCCTTCCATGCTTGTTGTTGTATCTCTCAAGGTGGATTTTTCTCTTTTTACTTTTTTAATACCCAGGGAAAGAAAAAAAAAAAATCATCCTTTTCCCTGTAAGAATTAGCAAGAAAAGGATTTATCTGTATTTTATTAACCATTTAATTGCTTTCAAGCAAGGTTTGATGGGGCACTCAGGGTGTCCATGTTTTCTTCCACTTTTTAGTCTTAGATCGAAGAGCAAAAGCTCTGAACACCCAAAACTTATTTTCTTCCACTTTTTAGTCTTAGATCGAAGAGCAAAAGCTCTGAACACCCAAAACTTCCTCAATAAAACCCTCTGGAGTGAACCACTGGACTCCCTAAGGCTGTTCCCTGTCCTAGGGATGCTCTGGGTCCCTCAGGCTCCTCCCTGCCCAGGCTGTCACCGTCCCCATCCCCATTTTTGGGTGCTCATTTGTCACTTTTCTTCCTGCTGGAGTGAATGAAACCCCGGATTCCTTTCCAAAGGCTGCCCTCAGAGCCGGCTCCACTGCCCGAGGGCTTTTGTTGCTGAGATCCCGCTGGAGTAGTGTGAATCATGATCTCATCAGAGACAATAAAACGCTCAAGAGGGCTCTGAAGTGCTCGCTTTGAGCTGCTGTCAGGGAATGTGCCCGGTAACACAAGGACTGCATTCTCCATTTCCACACACATCCCTCATCTTAGTCCCCAAATTACCCTTGCTCTGTATTAATTTGGGGTCAGACCAATCCAGCATTGACACATTAATGGACACATTAATGCCAAAATCAGGGGATTACCAAGGAGGTTGAGGGTAATGAACAATCCCACTAAGGAAAACATCCATTATTCATGCAGGCACGTGGGCACTCGAACACAAACCACTTCTCTGAATAAAAACACCGAGCCAGAAGACACGGGGGATAAAACCATGGAAATAGCAACAAGTTCAGAATTTAAAAAAAAAAAAAATAAAAAAAATCCACTTTTTCCTTGAAAATATCGTTTGAATAAAACAATGTGAGGCTTTAATCTAAGTCTCCATTTTCCTTCAGAGGGAAAATTGCCTTTCCACATTATTCCCTGTATCAGAAAGGAGTTGATTTCCCAGGCTGCCAGTGCAGCCCACGTTACTGAGCCACAGCACCAGCTCAGCTTACCCTGATTCCGAGCAGGAACAGCTGACCCAGCTCCAGCTGAGCTGTTGATGGTCTCCAAAAAACCCCCGTGAGTTTTGGTGCCTCAGGCTGAGGTCAGTGGGGTTCACTTGAGGCAGAAGCAGATGAGGGAATGAAGGTGAGGCTGAGCTCTGCACCCTCGGTGCTCTGGAGATGGAGCCAGCCCCAAATGAGCCCTGCCTGCTCTGGGGGCACAGAAGTGGCAGCAAGGGGTACAAACCCCTGGATTGATGTCCCAGGCCCTGCTCAGGCACCCCTCACATCGACCCCATGGCAGATCCCACCCCTCTGCCCGGCCCTGGGGGCACACCTGGGGTGATCCTGCCCCTGTGCCCAGCCCTGGGGGCACACCTGGGGTGATCCCACCCTCTGCCAGGGTCAATGCTGTATCCACAGTGGGATGCAGTGGCAGCTGAATGTATTCAGTGGACATAAACTGCAGCTGAGGGTTCTCAGGTTGGCTGCAGAGGGTGTGATCCACATTATTCAGCAGCAACCAGAGACTGGGATTGCTCAGGAATTGCTCAGGACTTGTCTAAGGAAGATTTCCCCATCCCTGGCAGTGCCCAAGGCCAGGCTGGACAGGGTTTGGAGCAGCCTGGGACAGTGGAAGGTGTCCCTGCCCCTGGCAGCGGTGGCACTGGATGGGCTTTAAGCTCACTCCCAGCCCAACCCATTCTGTGATTTTCTGATTCATTTGTAATTATTATTATTATTGTTGACTAAGGGAGTTTCAGTAGGACCTCAGTGAGCTCAGAGCTTTGATCTGCACTCTGTGGCTTCAGGAAAGGCAGCTGCTCCCCAAAGTGCTGAGAATTTCAGTGGTGATGGCACAGGATGTGTTGTTACACCCAATTTAAACATGTGAGAGCTGCAGTGGCCCCAGAGCCAGGCCTGGAGTCTGAGTTCAGACGCTCAGCTCAGGGTGGGATGGATTGAAATTGGCCCATTTTCCTCCATTGCAACAAAAACCCCTGGAATTATCAGTCAGGATGGGGCTGCAGGTGCTCAGAGAGGTGAGGTGGGCAGGACAATCCCCCCAGTGAGCAGGGTCAGTCACTGAGCTCCTGTCCCACTCACCAACAATCCAGCTGCTGGGACACCTGGGGACACTGCAGCCTCCAGAGCCACCACCCCACTGCCACAGGGGTGATGGCACCTGTTCTGCTGGGCTGTGCCCCCCTCCTGCTCCCAGCCCTCTGCTCAGCTCTGCTCACACAAGCACAATTAACACCCCGGCTGTAATTATTGCTATTATCACATTACGGGCATTATTCTCCTTCCAAGGCGGTTTTTGTCTCCTGATTATGCTGTTTGTGTTGTGACCACGGCGCAGATAACGGAGCCAGATGCTCTGCCTTGCTTCAGAGCTCCCTTGTGCTGCTTGCTGCCACATCCCCTGCGAAAAGTCAGCTCTCACCCCGGAGCACTTAAAAACCTAATTAGAGCAGACAGACCCGCATCATCTTCGGCTACCAGCAGCTTCAGGAGCAAACCCCCCACTCTTCAGGGTATCCAAGGTCACTTTGCCACATTTCCCAAAGATTCGGGAGAATTCCCAACGTTCCCAATGCCTGTTACCCCGTGTTGTTCCCCTTCTGAAGCACACCCACAGCCAGGCAGGTATTTGCATTGCAAACCCTGTTGCTGTTTATCCCTGACAGGTGTCCTCTCACTTGAACACAATTTTTTTAAAATCCCAGGCTATAAATAAATGACTGAAGGAGAAAGATGTTGAGAATAAGAGACATTGAGGGGCT
>VXBB01018778.1:27587-38820 GCA_013399915.1 Illadopsis cleaveri
CAGAGGTGCAGCAGAGGGGCGGCAGGGACCCTGCTCGGCCCGGCAAAGGTGCAGCAGGTTGCAGACCCGCAGCAGCCACAGGCACGGCTCCACCACGGGGAGCACCGAGAGCTGCTGCGGGGACACGCACGGAGCTCGCCGGCAATCGAAGCCACCCGGTGCCAGCTCCTGTGTTCCCTGCTCGTCACCTTGTGCCTGACTGCAGCACAGCCCAGCCGGAACAGCTGGCTGCCGGCGCTGTACCGAGTGATCGATATGTTTGGGCTTTTCATCCATCGTGTGCATCTGCTTTGATGCTTTGGGGATGGCGGGGAGGTGTCGGAGGGCAGGTCTGAACTTTGTTCTCGTGTCATTCAGCGGCTGTGGCCTGAATGCAGAGTCCGGGCAGCCTCCTCAGGCTCTCCTGGCCCTCTGCAGAGCCGGGTTAATGGCAGCCCCTCCTTGTCTCTCTCCAAAAAGAGCCAGGCTTAGAATCCGAAAAAATCCACCCAGCACAGCCGGGCACTCTCCTCCACAGACAGACAAGGCTCGGGAGTGAAAGCCAGAGGAAAAACAGAGTTCCCGGTTTGTTTACTACCTCTTGGCACACATCCATCCCCGGCTTTTTATATCCCGCTGCCGGGCTGTGCAGCCCGGGGGAGCAGGATGAGCTCCGGGGGGACACCCCGGGACCCCGCCGGGCTGAGAGCTGCGGGCTGCGGCTGCTGCCCGCGCAGGAATTCCCTCAGCTGTGACCACGGGAGCGTGATTGTGCCTGTGCCGGGGCGGGAGAAGGGATTCCAGCCCAGGCTGCTCTGGGAAAAGCTCTTCCCTGGGTTTCTGAGCTGCCATGGGAAGCAGAGCTGACGTCATTTCTGAGCAGGGAAATTTGTGGAGGTTTCTGGATAGTGGAAGGAGAGGAAGGATAATCCAGAAGTGCTGATACGCAGGATGACTTTTAGATGTAAACCAAGGCTCACAAAAGAAGGTGTTTCGGCAAAGATTTTCATTCCCTGAGTCAAGGGAGAAGCCAGTTAAAAAAAAAAAAAAAAACAAAACAAAACAAAACAAAACAAAACAAAACAAAACAAAACAAAACAAAACAAAACAAAACAAAACAAAACAAAACAAAACAAAACAAAACAAAACAAAACAAAACAAAAAAAACACCACCAAAAAACCCCCAAACAATTCTGGGACCCTTTTGTACCTGACAGTAGGGAAAATGTGACCACAGTGCTGTTTTCAGCTAGAAGGTAATTCCAAAAGAAGTAACCATTAAAAGAAAGAGAGAGCAAATTAAACTCTCATTAACCTAAAACCAGTTTCACCAAGGATTGACTCCAGCCCCCCACAAAGCCCCACTGCTTGTGCTGGGTGACACAAGGGACAGTGTCACCTCTCTTAGGTGACAATCCCAGCACGTGAGTGGTTCCAGGTTCCCCAGCCAGGCAGGACCAGTGGGAATTCTCTTTACAACCCTCACAGGAATTATTTCAAGCCAAGGTGGCCAACCCATGGTATTTCATGGTGGAAGTTTTGGTTGGGGTGTGGTTGAGGTTGTTTATTCACATTCAGACAAGCTACTGAAATCAAGGGAGTAAAGAATCTGGGAGCTGGAAGGAAACAGGGTTATTCCAAATAATCAGCTTGGGATGGCAATGAGGTTTTGGTTGGGGTGTGGTCGAGGTATATTGATTCACATTCAGATAAATCACTGAAAAATGGGAATATATAATCTGGGAGCTGGAAGGAAACAGGGTTATTCCAAACAATCAGCTTGGGATGGCAATGAGGTTTTGGTTGGGGTGTGGTCGAGGTTATTGATTCACATTCAGATAAATCACTGAAAAATAGGAATAAATAATCTGGGAGCTGGAAGGAAACAGGGTTATTCCAAACAATCAGCTTGCCTGGGATGGGAATGGCCTGGATCCTGCAGCACACGAGGCTGGGAGCTGCAGCACCATCCTGGCCGTGGGTGTGTGTGGCATCAGCAGGAACAGTGGCACAGACAAGTCCTGCACATGTCAGCTCTTTCCTCGCTGCGTTTGCATTTCCCTCCTTTCCTTCTTTACCAGCAACAAGGAAAAAATATCCCTGAGGCCCCTTTTAAAGCATCCAAGTGATTCTTGACCAGCAGCCTCAAGGGCAAGTTTAGGGGTCAAGTATGGCCAAAGCCTTTCCAGGGGCCCAGGACAGACAGCACCTGGAGCTGCTGCAGAGAGCCCAGAGGAGGCTCCAGGATGAGCAGAGGGATGGAGCAGCTCTGCTGGGAGGAAAGGCTGGCACAGCTGGGATTGTTCACCTGGAGAGGAGAAGCTTTGGGGTGAGCTCAGTGTGATCTTCCAGGACCTGAAAGGAGCTGCAGGAAAGATGGGGAGAGACAATTGACAAGGGATGGGGGGACAGGACACAGGGAATGGCTTCAGACTGAAGGACTGGAGGTTTAGATTGGGATACCGGGCAGGAGTTGTTCCCTGGGAGGGTGGGGAGGGGCTGGGATGGAATTCCCAGAGAAGCTGTGGCTGCCCCTGGATCCCTGGAATGTCCAAGGCCAGGCTGGACACTGGGGTTGCCTGGAGCAGCCTGGCACAGTGGAAGTTGTTCCTGCCCATGGCAGGGGTGGAAGATTGGAATGAGGTGGAGTTAAAGGCTGGAATGAGATGGGGTTTAAGAGTGGAATGAGATGGGTTTTAAGGCTGGAATGAAGTGGGGTTTAAGGCTGGAATGAGATGAGGTTTAAGCTTGGAATGAGGTGGGGTTGAAGGTTGGAATGAGATGGGGTTTAAGGTCCCTTCCATCCCAGTTGTGATGATTTTATGATTCTGTGATCCTTTTATCTCTGATATGTCTCAGAGGTGGCCCTGAGGGACATCCCAGAGGGACAAGGCACAGCTGCCTCCATCCATCCTGCCTGGCCTTAGGATGATGACACAGGGCAGGTGTTGGACAGAGCCCAAATCTTGGGGTGGAAATGCTCCTGTGGGGTTTGCTGTAGGACCAGGGGTGTTGGAGGCACTGCAAGGCCTTGGGTTGGAGAACTCCTGGGAGAAGATGGATTTGGGGTCCTGGGAAAGGATGGATTCAGGTTCCTGGGAGAGGATGGATTTGGGGTTCTGGGAGAGGATGGATGTGTATTTCTGGGAGAATATGGATTCAGGTTCCTGGGAAAGGATGAATCCAGGTTCCTGGGTGAGAGGATGGATTTGGGGTCCCAGGAGAGGATGGATTTGGGGTTCTGGGAGAGGAATCAGGCTCTGCAGTGGCTCCCAGCACTCCTGCAGCCCATGAAGGGTTTGTTAAGGGTTTGTTCCTGTTCCTCACAGCTGTTCTAAGAGCAGTGCCTGGCATTCTTAGAACTGCTCTTAAAACATTACCATATTTATAAGTAATGCCCTAATTTGAAGGGATATCGAGTTCTTTTGGATGTAAGTAGTTATTAATTACAATGCAACAGGAAAATTCATTAGGGAATAGAATCAAACTTTCAATTAATGTCATTTTTATCCGGGAACATTAGATGAGCAGCTTTTTTTTTTTTTTTCCCCCTTGCCTTTAACAAGGATCTGGAAACATTTGCTAATTTCCAACTATTATAGTTCCTTCTATGAAATAATGTGAGCTCTCATTTGCATATAAGAAAACATTTTCTGTATTCACTGTGACTCTGAGCTGCCCTATTTATATCAGGAAATTGAGCTGAAGACTCCCTGTGCATTTCGAGGCGAGGCTTTTCTCATGCAGAAGAGCAGAACATTTTTCCAGGCCCACAGTGAACGAGGAGCATTTCTTGGGGGGGCTCTGCCTCTGGGCTCTGCACGGGGCTGAGCAGAGGGGCTGAGAAAAAGCTCGGGGAGTTTCTTGCTGCGGGTTCCACCAACATTTGCCTTGTGCTCTCTGCAGTTCTCCTTCCAGATCTTTTACTTGCAGTTTCGTTTTCAGTCTCGAAGCTGCTGGATGCAACAAAGAGCTTCAGGTGCCAGGTGTGAAATCCTCATCACCCCAAATTGAGCCCATCACACACCTCCAGACTCTTTGGGTGGGGAACTTGTTTTCCTTTCTGGTCTGTGAACTTTTTCAGGTTCAGGCTTGGTTTTATTCTGTTGTTTCTATCTCTAAGAGGCCATTCCACATCATCCCCAGCTGCAAGTCCATGGAAAATGGATTTTTAGTGCAGAGGACTGAACCTGTGCTGTTCCATGTCCATCTAAGCTCTGAATGGTTGATTTTGGTTTTGATGATGAGCCCTGAACAGCCACAGGAAAATGAAATGAAGCTTGCAAAGACTCCCTTTGCTCCCTCCTTGCACATCTTTTTTCTCCCAAGTTTCCATGTTTGTTGTTGCCACGAGCATCAGATAAATCAGACACAATTAAAAAAAAAAAAAAAATTAAAAGCAGCAATAGCAGTAATCACCATTCCATTAACGATCTAAATGCTGAAGGCAGGACAAGGCAGATGATTAATTTCAATTTTTAAAGCAGAAAAATCCGTCAATGTTTCAGTTGATCCCAGCCAGTTTTATTGTGGTTTTATATTGCAAAAAAAAAAAAATTTCAGATCCTTGCAAAATAACTTCATTATGGTTAATTTTGTGCTGAGCTTTTTCCAATGTTAAAAAAAATTCACAGCTCAAAAATCCCTTTTGCCTTGCCCCGTTATCTAATGAGGAGAGGAGCCCCAGGCCATGGGATAAATGAGAGCAAAAAGAGGCTTTGGGTAAGGCTCCTGTTGGAAACCAGGGATGGGGATTTCTCAGAGAAAGCCCTTTTGGATAAAACCTCTGAATTGAGTCATTGTTTTTATCAGAGGGGGAAAANTTTCCTTTCCTTTCCTTTCCTTTCCTTTTCTCCCCACACCTTTCTCCTGCCCTTCAGCTTCACTCCAGGCACTCCTCCTCCTCTCCCTGGGCCAGCCTGTTCCAGGCTTGTTCCTTTGCTGGATGGAAACTTCCTTCAGTTTTCCACTCAGAATTTATTCATGGCTAGTGCCTGCTTTCTGTTGTTGTGCCAAGTTTGTCTGTTAGATCTTCTCCCTCCCCAGCACTTTCCCTGCCCACATTTATTTATAGAAAGCAATCTTTGCCTTTTTTTCTTTTTCTTTCTTTCTTTCGTTCTTTCTTTCTTTCGTTCTTTCTTTCTTTCGTTCTTTCTTTCTTTCGTTCTTTCTTTCTTTCGTTCTTTCTTTCTTTCGTTCTTTCTTTCTTTCGTTCTTTCTTTCTTTCGTTCTTTCTTTCTTTCGTTCTTTCTTTCTTTCGTTCTTTCTTTCTTTCGTTCTTTCTTTCTTTCGTTCTTTCTTTCTTTCGTTCTTTCTTTCTTTCGTTCTTTCTTTCTTTCGTTCTTTCTTTCTTTCGTTCTTTCTTTCTTTCGTTCTTTCTTTCTTTCGTTCTTTCTTTCTTTCGTTCTTTCTTTCTTTCGTTCTTTCTTTCTTTCGTTCTTTCTTTCTTTCGTTCTTTCTTTCTTTCTCTCTCTTTCTCTCTCCCATTCTCTCTTTCTTTTCTTATTTTTTTCCCCCCAGAGCCCTTTTAGCTCTTCCTTACCACAGCAAAGCCTGGCTTTTGAGCACTTGTCCAGCCTTGCTGTGTCCTCACCTTTCTGAGCTGTGCTGCTCATCCCTGGCGGTTCCTTGGGGCGAGCAGGAGCTGTCAGCAGCCTGTTTCCCCCGGTGAGCCTCAGCAGAGCCTTTCAGCTGTCTCTGAGCCCTGTGTGTTTTTCTTGTCAGTGTAATGTGCTTAGTAACAACACCTACCACTTTTCCATGTCACACTCTGCACTCCTCCGTGTGACTGGCACAGCAACACAAAGAAATTGCATTTAACCAGCAAAGAAAAATGTTTTTTTCTTCAATAACCTTTGCCTCCTCCAGGCACCTCTGCAGGTCACGGGATTCCAGTGCTTCAGTGATTCACAGCTCTCCCACCTGGCAATTATGAGCTCAAAACAATTCCTGAAGCCTTAAACAAACTCTTTTTTCTTTTTTTTTTTTGGGTGCAGGAAGCTCAGTGACATCTTGCCAGTTGAGTGCAGGTCTGCTGGAGTCACTGCTGCTCGGTAAAAATGTCGTGGCTTGAAGACAGAAAAGTATAAATAGAGATTTTAATATAACTCAGTAATACATCACTGATATTTTACAGACCAGGTGGGATAATATGTTGTGATAATATAATAACAGTTCCTGGGGAAAGTGTATTTTTGGATGAAAAGTGAGAAGAAAAAAAAAAAGTGGTTTGAGAATTGAAAAACGTTTCAAGTTTTTGAAACATGGAACCCAACAGGAGGATATTTCAAAAGGAATTTAGTTGTTCAAGGGAAATGTTTGTTCCCTTTGAAAAGATTATTTCCCTTCCCACAGTGGTTTTGGGCAGCCCTTGGGCAGCTGGTTGTGGCTGAAAGGAAAAGCAAAGGAGGCTCAGGAAGGGGAGCTGGGCTGTTCCCGAGTGTGGCACAGCCTGGGGGTGTTCCTGTCTCCAGCTGCCTGTGGGGATATTCCCATTTTTATGCTAAAATTGCATCTGCTGCATGCTCCACCTCCGGAGCATCTCTGGGACAGGGACCACATTCTCCTGGAGTTGGGGACCTCAAGTGTCTTGCAACTTTTGGGTTTGTTGTTGTTTTTTTGGTTTTTTTTTTCCTAGAAATGCAGGACTGGGGAGAGTTTGGGAAACTCTGGGAGCCAAAGAGACCTTGAAAATCTGGGAAGTGGCAACAGCGTGGGCAGGGAGAGAGAGTTCAGAGCCAGGACTCCAGGGAATAGCTGAGAGCACATCCCAGTGAATCCACACTGGTGGTGCCAGGGTGTGGGACAGGGAATGGGGGCACAGGCTGCTCACAGAGCCAGATGAGGGCAGGTTCTCTCTCCAGGGCCCTGGGATGTCTCCTGGCACAAAGCCTGGGAGCTTTTTCCCTGACTCCAGGATGGGCCAGCAGTACAGGATGCAAACTGGCACACAGATCATCTCCCAAATTTCTGCTTGGCTGGAAATCCCAGGTTTTGTCACACGGGAGGTAAAATGTAGCATCTCACTTAAGCCAGAGGAACACTGGGAGATGTTAGCAGAGATTTCAATGCTCGACTAATTAAAAAAAAAACAACCATCTCTCCCACTCTCAGGGGATTTGATTCAGGGTTTTTTTTTATGCAGGCTGGAGGTACCACAGCATTTCCAGATGATGTAATTAACCTGACCTATTTGGTGGCTCCATATTAATGTTTCTTTCTGACGGATTTACAACAAAGCCTCGCTATTAAAGACTTCGGAACAAGATTTATCATCGTTATCTCGCTTCTCCCCACTCATTATTCCCTTCTCCTCAGCTGGAAGTGAGTCAGGGCCCCCCAGGGCGCTTTCCCCATGGCCTGACCTCTGTGCTTTGCAATTTTCTGTGCCTTGCACACTGGGTGCAGAGCTCAGAGCTGCACCAGGTTTATGTAATCCATGCACAGGGCCGGGAATTCTGCAGCCGGCACAGGTTGTTATCCATGGGCACCTTCCTTCTGGCAGCTCCAGGCTCCAGCTCCCAGGGCCTGCAGTGCACTGGAACATTTTCAAAGGCCCTCGGGAGGCTCCGAGGGCAGAGAGAGGTTCTTCATTAATCCCCGTTTGTATGGGCAGCAAAAACCTGCCAAATCCCCGGGCTGAGCACTGCTCTCAGCTGTAAGGGGTTTTTTTTGTGGGACTACAATGAGTTTAGAGAGAATTCTGTATCAGAATCAGAGCGTAACATTCAAACTTTTTTTTTTTCCTTTTTTTTTTTTTTTTTTTTTTCCCCCTAGAACAAACTGTTACATGAGGAGCTGCAGACAGATTTCTGTACCTGACTTTACTTCAAAAGGGCAGAACTGAGCCCAAAGCCCACGGCACACTTGGTCTCATTGATTGTTGAGGGCGGAACATTCTTAATGCATTGGTGTTAAATAAACAGATGGGAAACCAACCCCAGATTTAAATTTCTGGTGAGATAATGCCGAAAGTTTATTGACCCAAGGGTGCTGGTGATTGAGTTAGTGCTCCACATCAATAGCTGTGGCCAGGCCTTTTGGAGGACACTGAGCAATGGGCTCAATATTTGAGGCCTTGGTTGGAGGTAAATTTTAAGGCCTAACAGCAAATGTGCTTTGTTTGTTCCATTGGGAACCTGTCTTTAGGTAAGGTTTAGCCCCTGCTTTCCTCCAGCACAGGGCAGGAAATATTCCAGGGGGTGTCAATGTCCAAACTCCAGCCTGTCTGAGCACAGGATGCTGAGCAGAGCCACACAGATCTCCAATTTAACCAATTAACAATCCGTTAAAAGCAATGAACCAGCAGGAATTGTTCTCCTGGGAGTCTGGCTGGATCCCTGCTGGCAGCAGGACATCTCTGCTGGACACAGAGCAGAGCTGTCCCTCCCTGTTATCCCTGAGGAATGGGAACTCTTTCTGTCACTGGACAGGAGATTTATTGAAGAGATGAGGTGGCCCCAAACCCCCTGTCCTGCAGGAATTAATTGGCTGCAAAGAGCAGCAGCAACATTTGGAGAGACATTATCTGCTGTCCTGCTTGGATTAAGAATTCATGAGGGCAGAAATCATTCCACGGGCTTTGTTTTGCTTTAAGTTATACTTTTATACAAATTATCTGATGGGAGAGGCTGATTAATGACAGAGAGGGAGTGAGCTCAGGAGACAATCCATCTCTCCTCTCTCTCATCTTTCCCTCCCTCAGCCTGCAGGACAGAGCAGTGAGAGCAGAGCAAATGCTCCAGCTCCTGCCTGGGGCTCCTCTCCTGTTTCCTCTGGTTTATTGGAGATGCAATAAACACAGATTTCTGTAAGAAGCTGCCAGAGCTGAGGCCAGAGGACAGAAACTGTCACCCCCAGCAGCATCTGTGCCCTGCTCAGAGCTGGCACCACGGCAGGAGGCTGCTGGGCCATGTCCTGAGCACCTGGCACCTGCTCCAGGTATCCACTGGATTTTCAGGAGTGACATGGACGTGATTGCCTTGTCTGTGTCCTGCAAACCACGATAAATACCTGGATTTGATGGCACGTGTCCCCACCTTTAATATTTCAGATGCTAACCCAGCTTTCCGTGGTGACAGTGGTTGGAGTGATGGTGGGACACAGCTGGCAGGAGGTGACACAGGTGGCAGGAAGGTGACACAGGTGTGTTCCAGGTTAATCAGGGCCTTCATTCCAGTATTTGCAAAGGCACACGTGTCTTCCCATCCCTTGCCTGGATGTGGCACTCAGGGCTCTGGGCTGGGGACAAGGTGGGGATCGGGCACAGCTGGGATGACCTTGAAGGGATTTTCCAACCTGGATAATTCTGTGATTCTATGGAATTTCCTGAGCTGGAAGGGTCCCCCAGGATCATTTAGTCCAGCTCCTGTCCCTGCCCAGACCCCCCAACAATCCCACCCTGGGCACCCCTGGCAGCGCTGTCCAAGCTCTCCTGGAGCTCTGGGGCTGTGCCCATCCCCTGGGGAGCCTGGGCAGTGCCAGCACCCTCTGGGGGAAGAACCTTTTCCTAAAATCCGACCCCAGCCATTCCCTGGGTTCACCAGAAAGAAGAAGTGACCTCTTCTTTTGTCTGTGCTCATCCCCATGAGGCAGCCCGCAGCCCTGAGTGGAGATGCCCATCCCTGGTTTGCCTGGAGAGGATCAGCAGGAGCACAGAGCTGCCTTTGCTCTGGCTGAGGATGAACTCCAGTGAAATAAAGCTCAGGAAAAACGAGCTTTTCAATGCAGCAGAGCAAAGCTGCGGGGACTGCAATTAGACCAGGCCAAAAGTGTCCAGGGAGGGGGCAGGCTGAGCTTAAAATGTGCAGAACTTAAAAGGGAATCACAAAATTCCAGAGCTGCAGCCTCTGCCCCACGAAGCCCCAAGGCATTTTGCCACCATTCCAGGTGCCTGGAGAAGCAGGATTGGGGATATCAGTATGCAGGAAGGAATCAAAGCAATGAATCTGCTAACAAATGAGAATTGCAAGAATAATTGATTCCGAAGGAGGAACACAGCAAACAAAGCCCAACAAATTTCTTTCTGCAGAACATTCTCACTTCCAGAACCCAGCATTTGGAAATTCCATTTCATTTAAAAAAAGAGGGAGGGGAGAGTGTGATGGTGTGACCTCAGCTAAGACCTTGACTTGTATCTGTGGAGGAGCTGGCAAAAAGTCCCTGAGGTTCTTCCCTGTGAGGGTGGGGAGGGGGCTGGGATGGAATTCCCAGAGGAGCTGTGGAATGGATCTGGGTGCCCCTGGATCCCTGGAAGTGTCCAAGGCCAGGCTGGACAGGGTTTGGAGCAGCCTGGGATAGTGGAAGGTGTCCCTGCCCATGGCAGGGGTGGAATGAGAGGAGTTTTAAGCTCCCAAATCATTCTGGAATTCTTTGACTTGGGGAGCTGAATGTGGAGTCTGATTTCTGAGAGACTGAGGTGGAAAAAAAAGAGCAGGAGAAGGAAGAAGAAGAGATGGAGGGAGCTCCAGACCTCCACTAATGCTGAGATGGGGAAGGGCCAAGCTGCAGTGCAGACAGCAAGAGAATTTTAGACTGGTCTGTAAAATGATGAAGAGAGTGAGAAAGCAGGAGCTGGTCCCACAAAACAGAGCCAGAAGTCTTTCCTCCAAAGGGCTGAGTGCTGGCCATGGCCTGCAGAGACACTGTGAGAGCAGGGCACGAGGGGCAGGGGTGCTGGAAACTTCACAGCTTCCAAACCCTCCCAAACTGGGAACCCCACATCACCCTCCAGGCTGGTTTGGAAGAGTTTGGAATGCTGCATCACCTCCATCCTGATGGGGAAAGGGCAGCTGATGTTCCTCACACGGGGTGCCTGAATTACCTCCCAAACAGAATAATCCAAAGTGATCTGTGCAGCTCGGAGGCAGCAGCTGAACGACCACAAGGGAAGCCAGAGGCAGATATTAGCTCTCTGATTTAAAATTAAAACAATTGATCAATTGTCCTTGCTGGAATTAATAGCGAAACAAATAGGCCTGCAATATTAAAGTGAAATTCACTGCCTGGATCTGGCTGCATCCAAATGGATGGGGTCTCTCAGGACAGCCCTGGATATTTATTGTGGCTGAATGAATTGTGGTTTTGTACAGAAAATGCAGATATTGGGCAATTTGAAAAGTAAAGGTCATTCTGAAAAGAATGTTTTGTGGGGTTTTTGTGGGTTTTTTATGGGGTTTTTTTGGGTGGTGTTTTTTTTTTTTTTTTTTTTTTTTTTTTTTTTTTTTTTTTTTTTTTTTTTTTTTTTTTTTTTTGG
>VXBB01018778.1:45409-59603 GCA_013399915.1 Illadopsis cleaveri
CCAGTTGTCCTTGGTGTGCAGCAGGAAAAGGATTTGTTTTGTGTCCCTGCTGTGTGCAGAGCTGAGTGACACTGAATGTGAGCTCAGAACTGCACCCCTGGGCAGCACAGAACCTGAAATACAGGAAAGATAAAACTTAAGACATCAGCAGAACTTGAGATTTAACCACTTCACGTGCTCTGGTTTGGTTGTCAAGGCGGGGTTTGCTCACAGGTTGGACTCTGGGATCTTGGAGGTCTTTTCCAACCCGAATTATTCTGAGATTCTACTCTAGAGACTCAGCATCACAGGGAACAGAGACCCCTCTGGAGACCACCCAGTCCCACCCAGCTCAGGGCAGGCTGATCTTACACTGCTTGTCCAGGCCTGTGGCCAGATGGGGTTAGGATTTGACAAGAGAAAAGCTTTTCTGTGTCTAAATAGAATTTAAATTGCATTTCAGTTTTGTATTTGCTTTTTGCTGTCCTTTCACTGAGCACTGATGACAAGAGCCTGGTTCCATCTCCCTCCCTCACCTCCATCCCTGCTGAGTCTCTACACCACAGGGATTTTCTCCCTCCCTTTCTCCAGCCAGGGCAAGGCTCTCCCAGTTTGCTCTGATGGAGACTTCAGTTCTGTGTTTGGCTTTCACCCATGCCCTGGGCAGCACAGCTGGGCCATGACCATGGGACAGAAATCAGCTCCTTCCCCTGGGGCACAGCTCTGGGCCTTGGGTCACTGATGTCCAGCCCCAAAGTGCAGCTGGGCTCTCCCCCCTGGCCAAGCTGCCCCTCTGGGTGGGCACTGCCAGCCCTGGGTCCCAATCCCAGCCAAGGAATCAGCACCAACCTCTGCAAAATCCATTCAAATCCACGTTTCCAGTGTGGGACAGGCCAGGGATGGATCCTGCTCGTGTTCCCCCAGCCCATCAAGCCAGGCCCTAATTACCTGGGCTGCTTTTCCAAGGGCTCTTCTGGTGCTCAGAGCCTGCTAATGACTTTGGGGACTCTTTTAAAGGTCCACTTGTCTGTCTCTCTGCTCTGTGATTCCCTCTCCAGCCTGCACACGTTCATTAGTGGAGTGTCTCACGGAATTCAAACACATTCCATGATTGTTGTCACCAAAATGTCACGTCAGCCACATCGGCCTGGACAACCACCACAACAACCCAGGCCTGACAAGCTCTTTAAGCTCTTTAAGGTATTGATTAGGTGGTTCTGGCTTAGCTATTGAGTATTGATTAGGTGATTCTGGCTTAGCTATTGAGGAGCAGAAGCTATTTGTTGCAAATACCCCATCATAAATCACCCAGCAGCTCTCACCTGGGAAAGCAGAATTATCCCTCTGATTTCCCTCCCTCCTGCGTGTGGAAGCCAAGTGCAGGGGTTGTCAGGTGTTTATGGGGCTGAAGGGGATGTGAGGAGTTTGTGGGGCTAAAGGGCATGTGGGGAGTTTGTGGGGCGGGAGTGGATGTGGGGAGCTCAGGCTGGAGGGGACACGGGGAGTTTCTGGGGCTGAAGGGGATATGGGGACTTTGTAGGGCTGGAGGTGACATGGGGACTTTATGGGGATGGAGGGGGTAGGGGGAGTTGGAGCTGGTGGGGACATAGGGATCTTGTGGGGCTGGAGGGGATCTGAGGACTTTGTAGGGCTGGAGAGGATATGAGGAGTTTCTGGGACTGGAGGGGACATGGGCATTTTGTGGGACTGGAGGGTTTGACAAAGGACAGGGATGTGGGACAGCTGGAGCAAGATCTGGTGTCCCCAGGGGTCAGCACCCTCCACTTCCCCCACCACCCTTCCCACAATCTCATTTCTGGAATAACATTCATCTTCCCCACATGGTAATTGAGTGGATTTTGTCCTTCCCAATCCCAGCCTGGTTAGGAGGCCGGAGCACTCAGAAGGATTTTGTTGCTCCAGCAATGCCTGGATGAGCTGATTTAGTGACCAACCCAAAACTTGGGACAGATAACATTGTCTAAATGTCACTTTGTCCCCTGCCTGTGCCACTGACCGTCCCTGCAGGGAGCAGGGGGGGATGAGGGCTGTGGGGAGGGGACCCTGCTGCACCCTCAGCAGTGACTTCCAGCTCTGAAAATCTCCACTCAACCCTCAAATGGGTGTCAAGGCACAATCAGCACATTCCTATTCCTACAAGCTCCCTGTAGGTGACTCTCCCAACAGCAGTGTGGATCAAAAACATGCCAGAATGTGAGCAGAAGGTAATTTTAGGTCTGTGATTTCTTTATAGAGATTATCATCAAATTTAGATCTGGTGCTGTCAGCACAAACCGCCCACCCAGAGACCTGGTTTTCCTGAGGCATTGCAGACAGCATTTCCCTTTTTGGGAACTCTCTGGATGCCCCACTTCCTGCTGGCTCTGCTTTGCCTTGGTCAGGAAACTCCCATGGACCCATCCAGTCCCATCCCAGCCCACAGCTCCTCTGGGACAGGAGAGACTCAGGAAGAAAAGGCTCATGACAGCACAGAATTCTCTTTCCTATCTCCTCACTCCTTCCCCTCTCACAAGCCATTGAGAGATTCCTACACCTGACATTGCACCTGGACTCTTGTGCCATTACTTGCCTGTCTGATCAGCTTTTCAATTCCCTGCACTTCTTCTGCCTTTCTTTTTTTTTCTTTTTTTTTTTTCCTTTTCTTTCCATGGCAGTGAGTTTCAGTTTAATCAGGCATTCCTTCAGAAAATGCTTCCTGTGTGTTCTCTCTTTCTCCAGGCAGCATCTGACAGAAGGAGAGGACACAGCCTCA
Organism: Illadopsis cleaveri; assembly: GCA_013399915.1. Taxonomy (NCBI): domain Eukaryota; kingdom Metazoa; phylum Chordata; class Aves; order Passeriformes; family Timaliidae; genus Illadopsis; species Illadopsis cleaveri. Next base: position 48,162 of record VXBB01018778.1, read on the forward strand.
AGCTGCACCAAGGGAAATATAGGTTGGATATTAGGAAACAGTTTTTCACAGAAAGAGTGGTTAAATACTCGAATGATGTGCTCAGGGAGGTGGTGGAGTCACCATCCCTGGAAGTGTTTAAACAAAGACTGGATGTGGCACTGGGTGCCATGGTTTAGTTGAGGTGTCGGGGCGGGGTTGGTCTTGAAGGTCTCTTCCAACCTGGTGATTCTGTGAATTCTGTGAATTCTGTGAGTTCTGTGATTCTGTGAATTCTCCAAGCTGGCTGCAGCCGTCCCTGCCTTGGGTGGCCTCTCCCACCTGCCTTTGACAAAGTGGGAATGATCTGTCTGCCCTCCCCCCTCTGCCATTTGGCATTTCAGAGCCCCTGCTCCTGCCAGCTGTGAGTTCTAGCTAACAAAGTCAACAATGGCTGTTGCATACTTAAAGGAGTGCACAAAGATCTTCTGGGCATTTTTGGGGTGTCTCAGCAGGTGTGAGGGACCTCCCTGCACCTTGCATGGCCTATTACTCTGTTGGATTAGACCTGGTTTTGACCTAGAGACGGGGCAACTAGGAGGCGTTTTAAAAACTTTTGTTCCATTTTCAGTCTCATGTGAAGGGTGAGACAATACAGGTGTTACAATTCACATCATCACAATCAGAAGCAAAACTATTTTCTCAGGCCATTGTTTCCAGTTCCATTTATCTCTCAACAATGTCTGTCCTATCTCATGGCCTTTCTAGGTCAGCATTTTCTATCTCAAAGTTTACACACAGATCCACACTTTGTGAGCCTTCTGTCAGGCTTTGAGAATCCTCCACAAACCCATTTCCCACATTACTCTTTGATTTTGTACAGTTTGTTATTTTCGCCTTAATTAAAACCTTTTTGCTTTTCCAAACACCTCTGCTCATGCTGTCTCACTATTTTATAAGCCATTTCTGAGGCTGCAGGCATCCCTCAGGATTTGATGCACCTGCAGGAGGCTCAGAACCCTCTGGCCTCCCATAAAATGCATCACTCACCCTCTCCCGTTTTCCAAACCCAGGGATTGCTTTTGCCATGATTTCCTCCTCTGACTTTTCCCTTCCCAAGCCAAAGCAGTTTTTAAATCACTCCATCCCCTGGGGGCTGCTACTGGAAATCAGGAAAGGTCCCCAAATTCTTTCTTACTGAAAGTGCTGCTCCTCCCAGTGCTCTGTCACTCCCGGGGACTGTCCCTGCTCCCAGCACAGCCCTTCTATTTCCCTTCTGTTCCCACTCCTCCCTTCCCTGGAGCTGGAATTTAGCCTGGGATTTAGCAGGAGATTCAGGAAATTTGATACAAGCAGCTTACAAAACATTAAATTCACCCTCAGAGTTATTGTGGCTGAAGTCTCGTGAATCACAAAGTGGTAACACTTTTCCTTTCTAAAAGAAAACCATCTACTTAGTAATGGCTTTATCATTCTTTAATTGCTGCTTTTGGCTCTAAACAAGAAAAGAAGAAGGAAAAAAAAAAAAAAAGCTTGCAAAGAAGCCAAGAAAAGTATATATTTACATCAAATCAATTGAGATACATGAATGAAAGGAAATGAACCAATTTGCCAGGCAGGAAAGGTTAAGGATGATTACATGGATTAAAATCTGTGCAATCTCTTTGCAGCACTACTCATTCTAGACCGTGGTTACTGGAACAGAAATTGTCCTGTAGTTTCTATCACTAAAAAAAAAAAAAGAGATTTTTAATGCACTAGGTGGAGAAACCAGAGAGCTGGTGGGAGCTGGCCAAGCTCTCCAGGGGCAGGCAGAAAACTTTGGTCACTGAGATCTTTGACCTTGGCATCTCACAGCTCCTCCCTCCCTCCCTCTCGTTTCTGTCTCCTCACCAAAGCTCTCCCAGATTTCCTTCCTCACTTTTGTCTCTCACCCAAGTCTTCAGTGCCCTCCCAGGCTGCCCTTTGTGGTGGTTCAAGAATTTTTTTTCATCTTCCTCCTCATCTGCAAATCCCCACTGAAGAAGTCCCGTGCGGTGCCGACCTGGGCTTGATGCTCTTGGAGGTTTTTTCCAGCCTTAATGATGATTTTCACACCCACTGCTCGTTCCTGAGACATTTCCTCCATTCTGGGAGTGCCTCGGGCGTTCTCCTTCACTACCTCGCCTCAAAACAGGACAAATGGAAATGATGCAGGGAAATTCAGGCTTCCCTTTCAGCGGAGAGCAGTTCACACATTTCAGCGAACAGATTTCAGAAGTGCAAATGTTCTTGTAGTACACTGAAAAATATGAATGAAAAGGAACACGCTGGAGCTTCAAAATAGCCTGGGGTGAGATTTTTTTCTGATGAGGAGGAGACATTAAAAAAAAAACAAAACAAAAACCCCAAGATAATTTTATGCACAACCCAAGATGGGGAAGGGAGCGTTTTTCATGTCAAAAATGGATCATCCTATTTTTGAAACAATGCCTGGTTTTGGTCTCCTGTCCCTGTGAGGGAGCACTGGAGCTGGGCTGTTCCCTTTTCCATTGCCTCACAGGTTTGTTGTGTGTGCAGGTGCTCCGTGGGGACAGGGACTGAGAATTCAGGGCCACCAAGGGGAAATTCCCCAGGCAGCAGCAGCAGCTCTTCCTTTGCTGGGATCTCACAGCCTGGGAGGCTCTGAGAGCAGCAATAGCCAGGCTGAATTTCCAGCCACTTCTAGGGCAGCACAAACTTCACTTTAGTTCCTGGAAACTCCTCTTTTATTGGTGTCTGAGGCTCAGCCCTGCAGTCTGGCCCCTGTGGCTCTCCCCTGGTGATGTTTCTCCTGTCCTTCTCTCCAGCTGCTCATAGGGAGGGAAAAATTCCTGTCGTTCTAAGGACCATTCCTCCTGACTTCGTGTGCAGCAGAAGGGAATTAATAATGTAATCACAGTTACATTATATGGGTGGATTTCTGTGCGTTGTGCTTCATAACAGGGCACACAGAGGGCAGAGAATCATAGAATCACACAAAATCACAGAATGACAGAATCACACAAAATCACAGAATCACACAAAATCACAGAATGACAGAATCACACAAAATCACAGCAGCTCCTGCAGGGTGGGAAGTGCCAAGAAAACAATGACAACAGACAGAGAAATGTACAAAATCAGAAATAAGATGAAGAATGAGCGGTGATGATTGTGTGCTTGCCTCCAAAGGAGTTCCTGGAGCTCAGGACCTGTCCGCAGTGACCAGATCAGACGGGAATTGCCACAGGGAGCTCCAGGGAGGAGAAACTCTGGGAATATCTCCCACCTGAGCCCCTTAGAGCCAGGCCAAGCCTCAAGGAAAACAACCCAACACCAAAGGCAGTGCCACGTGGCTTGGAGGAAGGGATCTGGCATGTTGGGGTGTGAATTATGGCAGAAGGGTGAAAAGGTGTCGAGTTTTCGGGGCGTCTTCATTGCAGACTGTGGCTGTGGGTGGTTGTAAAAGCAAAGCCCTTCATTGCAGGGCTAAACCAGCCCCATGAGGGCAGAATGGTTACAGCCAGAGCCAGTGGGCAGAAAGTCATTTCACAGAAAATCTCTGAGTCCCAGGCAGAAGCAGCAGTGGCAGCACCCATAGTCTGTGCCCTGTGAGTGTCTTTATCTGTGGCAGTCACAGCAGCAGCAACAACAGTGGCATCGTTGTTTTTCGTGAGTCTCTCTGTTAGCATTCTCAAAACAGTGCATTTTATTCTATTTTTGGCCAATCAGGCTTAAACATGAATTTTCTATAATAGAGCTTAGATCTGTCCTAAGCTAAAATTGATGTGCGAAGGTAAACACAAATTCTTACACAAATTCCACGTGTGTAATTATTCCATCTGTTCCATCTAGGAATGTTTTAGCAAGGTTACATTATTTTCATTGTGCCTAGGGTTTATCTATCTTTGCAAAAGGCAATGTTACTGAGTTTTCAACCAGGTGTTAGGTCTTTTTCTTACTTACTGACACAAGTTCTTATTTGTTTAAGGCACTTAAAAATCCTCTATTTATTTAAAACCAAACATGCATTTGTACCTCATGTCCGTGTGGATTTATGTCTCTTAGATAATCTGAAGGTTCTAATTCCTCACATTTCTAGGCACTCCTGGGCCTGTGTGGATTTGGCTCAGGGGGGGATTAATACTCCAACAAATGGGGAATGTTTCCACCAAACCCACAGGGTTCTGCTGTGCTCCTGGACACCTGGAACCCAGAACACTCCAGGCTGTGGGAAGCATGTCCTGGCTGGTAGAGTAGAAAAGCCATGTCTTGTGAATTCTGAGGAGAAAAGGAGTCCCAGCAGTTTGTGGGAAGGCTGGAGAAGTTTTGTGTGAGCCTGGGCTGCTCCTCGAGGTCCTGGCTGTGGGTAAAGCCTGGGTGTAAATCTAAACCTGATCCTGAGTCAGCACGGTGATCTGCCTTGCTGTGTGAACAAGAAATGCAGAAATCCCTTCTTTGGGAATCAGAGAGGTTTTCTTTAGATTTATCCTGCCTGCTCAGCCTCCCCAGCTGCACCTCTGTCAGGAGTTCAGGAAAAATTTCCATCCCCTTGTGCAGCAAGGCTTGTTCACAGCAGCAGCATCATCATCATCCTGTACGAGCTCAGGACTCACGGCCTTAAGTCTTTGGGATTTAATTATAACACAGCCAACCCTGCAGGAGTTTCTTTCTCCATCTTGCAGCTCTGAGAGTGATTCCTGTGCAGCTTCCCATTGCTGAGGACTCAAAATGCCCAGGAATTCCTGTGCCAGGAGCACCTGGCTGCTGACCACAAACCACCACAAAATCTGGGGACAAAACCCACGTGCAGCCCCTGCCCTGGTGTTTATTGTGGGGGTGCCAGGTCACCACCTCTGTTTGCACCCCAGCACCTGCTCAGGTTGGGAGCCCCTCTCCTCCCAGTCCCACCTTGGTTTTCTTGGCTGGCACAGAGTTCTCCTTGTCTCTCTTCCCACCTCCTTTGATTTTTCTTGTGGAGGCAAGACATCTGTACTTTCATGTCTTGGTATGTTCTTAGCCTTGCTCCACTTCTCCAGACCTTTACCTACTTGGCCCTGGCTCCCAAGCACCAGGAGTAAAACATATATTTATGGAATAGGTAATTTTAAAATTTGTTCTTGCTAATTATTACCTTCGTTACGTCTCGGTCCCGAGGGAGTGCTTGACGTTTTGAGAGCTTTCTAATCAAATTGTTCTAAAGCTCATTTTGAGCTTCATTAAAACATGGGAGGATCTTTCATCTTTATATAACTTTTGAAAACTGCTAATGGCCTTAAATAAAATAGGAGCCTTGTGAAAAATGCACCAAATATACCAGGGAGGCTTTGGAAAAAAAAGGAGTGAGAGGGTGATAATTTAAAAGCATTTGTGAAGAAAGTTTTGGAGATTAGTTAAAGAGAACCGAGTGGGAAAAGTTTTGTGGGTTCAGCACAGTGCAAAATCAGCTCCTGGGCTGAGGTAAAGAGGGAACCTGCTGGGAATTCCAACAAAGGGATGGCATAAAACCCTAAGGGCCAAAATGATGGCTGAGCCCCATGGCTGTACCCAGCTGGAGGAGGATCAGCATTCCATGGGTAAATCAGTGAAGGAAAACGTGCCAGGAAGGAACAAGGTCAGTCACAGTCCCAGTTTCTTTGCTCCTGAAATGCTGCCTTGCCTGCTGGGGGTGGGATGCTGAGAACCAGCTTTGTCTCTTTGCAAAGTACACCCTGCACATCTCCAGCTATTTAATGGCCTGGAGCCATAAGGGAATCAAGCCCATATTTTTCCCCCTTAATTTACAAGATTGTTTGCACACTGGGATGCCAGATGGCCTGAACTTTAAGTCAGGAGATAATGTAGTCAAATCCCAGCCTCCCATCCCGAGAGGAGCAAAGAAATTCCCTCTGAAGAGGCAGCTTCTTGCTGAGTGCTCACAAACATGTCCATGAGGGCTCCAGGCCTCTGCAGGGGCAGCAGCAGCTCCACACTCCCCTCCATGGCTCCAGGCTGCCCGGGAGAGGAGCAGCTGCTCTGGGACACAGAGTGACAAAATCTCAGAGTCACAGAATACCCTGAGCTGGGAGGGACCCACGGGATCATTGATCCAGCTCCTGGCCCTGCACAGATCATCAATCCCACCCTGGAGTGGTGTCCAAAGGCTCCTGGAGCTCTGGGGCTGTGCCCATTCCCTGGGGCAGTGCCAGCACCCTCTGGGGGAAGAACCTTTCCCCAAAATCCATCCTGACCCTGTCCTGACACAGCTCCAGCCATTCCCTGGCTCCTGTCCCTGCTCGTTACAGAGACCGGAGCTGGACACAGCACCCCAGATATGCCCCAGGGCCGGGCAGAGGGGTGGAGGGGTGGGATCACGCCAGACCTGCTGGAAATTCTCCTCCTGTGCCCTCCTGTGATGGAGCTGCTTCAGTGACTCCATAGCCAGGGAGGGTCATTGCTGTCTCCAGACTCATCCTCTGTTTATTCCCTTTTCTTTTTTTCCATCGCTGCAGTTATGATTGGGTTTTCAGCAGCACTCAGTCCTCTTTATGGGCAAACGATTGGCACTAATTGATAAAACGCTTTCATTTACTCGGTGACAGAATTATTAGAGGCTGATAATTGATGGAATGATATCACACAGCTTTTTTTTTTTTCCTTTTCCGATGATCACATTAATTATAGATCCCTCCTGCCTTCTCGTCTGCAGCACTGTTGCTTCCATTCATGTTCATTTAACTCGATCATGCATTTCATTAGAAAACAATAAAGTGTGATTGTACAGAGCCAGAATCCCGGCCAGAAACGGCGGCCCGAGAGTCACAATTTCACACGAGGAAGGCAATCAGGTTTTTTTGGGTTTTTTTGGAGTGTGTTTTGGAGGGGTGTTTGTTTCATTTGTTCCGTCAGAGGAGCCGGGAAGGCTCAATCCTGTCAATTCCGGGGGATGAGGATCTGCATGGCAATGAGGCCATCACGGCCCCAGGGCAGCAGCAGCAGGTGCTCCAAAGCTTTTCCGGCTCTCTTTTAATGCAGATTAAGTCAAAGCTTTGGGAAGACACCCCGTGGAACACGGAGGATTCCTGTCAGAGGCTGTGACCCTGGAAAAGAGGGGGTGTGAGAGCGCTAGGGGCTCTTGGTAGGGTTCTTAGTTAATTATCTTCTGGAAACCGGGATTCAGTGTCTGAAATTCGGTTTATTTTCAGGATGCTGAGAACAGATTTTCAGAAATTTCAGGAAGTTTTCGGGATTCTGAACTGTGACTGCGGAAAGAGAAATTTCTGCTGTTGGACACAGAATCCTGGAAAGGTTTGGGCTGGGACCGACCTTAAAACTCATCCTGTTCCCCCCTCCTGCCATGGCAGGGACACCTCCCACTGTCCCAGGCTGCTCCAAGCCCTGTCCAACCTGGCCTTGGACACTTCCAGGGATCCAGGAGCAGCCACAGCTTCTCTGGGAATTCCATCCCACTCCTTAAAGCAGCATGAAAAGGTTTTAAGAGATTTTCACAGGGAGATGAGCAGTTTGTCACACGACTGTAACCACACAGAGAATCCATAAATCCCAAAGGTTTTCCTTGTGGAAAAAATCTTCCTGCATGCCTGTGACAGAGCCAGGCTGGGGTAGGGCCAGGAAGAGCAGGGAGTGGTGTCAGGTTCCATGGTGGGTTGGTGATGGGGAACCAGGGAAAGAAAATAAATGGGACTGAGGAAGGTGCAGGGTGTGGTGAACCCCGGGCTGAGCAGAGCTGCAGTGGGGAACTGGGGGCAGGAGTGGGGAAATGCAGTGCAGGGGAAGCTGAGCTGCCTGGGCACGGGTAGGGCTCACATTTGTCCTCAAATATATTCTTATTTTCTGCAGAAAAGGAGGCTCAGGGGNCCTTTTCCAGCCTCAAAGATCCTGAGATTCCATCCTCTGATTCCCTGGAGAGCCCCTTGACCTTGCTCAGCCAGACCCTGAGTGCAACCTCACAGGGTTTGTGTGGTTTGTGGTGTAACCCACACAGGGTTTGGTGCTGATTTACACTTTCCCCTCACTCTGCCTCTGCCCTCCTTGATCTGTCAGTCCTTTAGGACAGGAGTGACTGGGAGCACACAGCACAAAGGACTATCCAGGGGTGCAGAACTGCAGCAATTAAACACAAAATCCAGCTTTGCTTCACTCAGCAGCATTTTGCTGCTGCTCTGGCGTGGGAGACAAACATATGGCCCTGTGTGTGTGCTGGGAACGAGGGCTCCCCTGACACTTAGCACTGACATATGAGACAGGACAAGCTCTAATTTGCTCTCCCCTGGCAGCAGGGAGCATCTGTGGTGCTGGGAGCACTGGGACAGAGCAGGGAAACGACAAGGTAAAGGGCATCCTAGGGAGGGGAAGAGAAAAGCTGTTAATTGGCAGTGAGGATAAAGCCCAGACTCAGCCTGCAGGAAGAGAGGCACGTTGGAATGACCTCTCCTGATGGCAAGGAGAATTGGATGGACACTGGATATTGGGGAGGAATTCCTGGCTGGGAGGGGGATGAGGTTCTGGCACAGGTGCCCAGAGAAGCTGTGGCTGTCCCTGGATCCCTGGCAGTGTCCAAGGCCAGGCTGGATGGGGCTTGGAGCAGCCTGGGACAGTGGAAGGTGTCCCTGCCATGGCAGGGCTGGGATGGGATTGGATTTAAGGTCCCTCACAACCCAAACCCTTCCATGATCTGTGACAACCCTGGGTGGGCACACGTTCAGTTCCCAATGGGTGGCACAGGAGAAGTCAAATCACTCCTGTCCCTCCATCCCTTGGAAATTCAATGGCAAACTCCTGTCTGGGCTCTGTGGTGTGGATTTATCAGCCCAGTCTGTGGGGCTGGAGCAGGTAGAAAGCCAGAACAGGAGAAATGAAGGAACAACATGAAATTATTGCATCTTTCTGTTATGGCTTAGCTCAGAATTCGAACATCAAAAAGCTGCTCTCCAAAACTCACAAAATCTTAAAATATTTGGGGGTTTGCTGTGCAAACCTGCGGAATTTGTGCAACTTGCCTTCTCTCTCTCCAGCCATCAGGACTGAAAAAACTTTTATTTGTTAATAAAGCTGAGTGGCTGGGGGGAGCCTGGAAAATGAAGTATTGGAAAGCAGCAGGAAATAATGCTGCACTTCCCTGGGAGGAATCAATGGGCTCAACACCATCCCTGTTATTTGTTGAGCTGTTTGCAATGGGCAGAGTCCCACTCCCTGTGCCTGACAACCCCAAACTGCCATTACTTAAAGGCAGAGAAAACACTGGAGCTGGGGAAAGTCTCAGAACCGACCTTTTATTGAAACATATATTTCATCGCTCACGAGAGACGCCAAAAATCAATTTCAGCAGGCGTAATTTTATTTATTTATTTTTTTAAAGCAACATCTAATTGCTTGCAAATAGGGGCTTGGAGGAGAAGGGCCTCCTTCAATTATAAAGCAGCAGCATGGCAGGGGAAGAACACGATGTCTATTCCTTTTTTTTTTTGATAAATCAATAAAAAAAAAAATAAACAAACAGCGGCAGATTGGTCCCGTGGGGATGCCAAGTCCACTCCCAGGATGAATTTTATAGGCTTTATAAAAACAGAGTTTATATTATGGCATCTTAATTAGAGGAGAGCTTCCAGTGCTGCTGAGGATTTATATAAATTCCTGTCCATGGGCCAGCCAGGCTGGAATTGCTGCTCTTCCTGGGGCTGGTACAGCCACAAACTCCCTCTCAGAGCTCATTTCTTGCAATTTTGGCTGCTCTCAGAGAGGGTGAGACAGGAAACTGAAGCTGGGAGTGAAGTTTAGATGAGAAACGCTGATATTTTGATGTCTTGTTTTTCCTTTCTGAAAAACAGAAGAAGAAAAGGTATTTAAAAACGCACACTCTGATAACAGAAATTTGGGACTGATCTTGCAGTGTTTACATTTTGCTTTCAGTCTTTGAAGATTTCTCTCGTAGGCTGAAAGTGAAATTTTGAAACAAACACCATTTAGAATTTAAAAGAAAAAAACCAACCCTGAACAAGCAACAAAAAAACCCTACTCTGATCACAACCATTTTCAAAATCTGAAGAGAAGTTTGATTTTTACCTTTAAATGTGAGATGTGGATTGTCTGTGATACTGGATTTGTCCAGTTTGTCATGGAACCATCATGGAATGGGTTGGGTTCTGGGGCCTTCCAGATTCTCCCTCTTTCAGAAGACATCCAGGCCTTGTTTATAAAAACCTGTCATAAAAAATCCCCCAGTTCTGGGACTTTCCAGATTCTCCCCCTTTTCAGAAGAGATCCAGGCCCTGTTTATAAAAATCTGTGGATTTTTCCAAAGCTTTCAGCTTTGGTTCCTAAGGAAAACCAGGATAGAGGGATCCTTTGGATCTGTTTTATCTTTCTGCCTGGCAAAAAAAAAAAAAAAAAAAAGCAAAGCACAAAANTACAACAAGAAGTTGCAAAGCTACAAATATACACATAAAGAATACGGGAAATATTAAAAAAAGGGAAAAAAAAAAAAGGTAAAAACCAAACCAGCATCACCAGCAATCCCCCTGCATCCCTGGGATCCATCCATGAGGGTTTTTCCCTGGGAATGAGCCTTGCAGAGCTGCCCTCCTGCTCGTGCATTTCCTGCAGTGAGGGTGGATTTCCAGGCAGGTTGTGCGGGAGCCGAGGTGCAGATTGGAAATGTACAAACACCTGGGGCGGGCAGAGTGGAAATCTCACAATATTTGATTAACTGGAATTATTTGCTTTCATAAACAAGGAGGTTTTGAAGATCTCTCCAGGACTGCAAATGATTTTTTTGGCAATTATCTCGGAGAGATAATTAGGGATTTCAAAGGAGGATGCTCCAACGGGGAGAAGGGAGGATACAAGGTGACCTGCTGCAGTAATCCACCATGAAGATTAGGAATGGAGACATCAAAAGGAGCTGGGTTTATTGATGCCATTCCTATTAACAGGATTAGTGGTGATAGCAGAAAAAAAAACTGCCCTGGACAAGAGATATTTCCCCTCAGAGGCCTGAAAACAAGAGTTGTGTTCTTCTCCTGGGCTGGACAATTCCTGCAGGGCCACACCTGGCTGAGAGGTTGGGATAAGGAAAGGTGTCCCTGCCCATGGGCATGGAAAAAAAATCAGTTTTAAGATCCCTTCCAACTGAAACCATTCTTGAATTTGATGCCTTTTTTTTTTTTTTTTTGACTCAGAATACATAATTTTAACTGAGAGATCTAAAATCCTCTTGACTTCTCAAAACACTGAATTAGGGAAAAAACCAAACAAACAAAGCACCAACTTACCCAGCTGGAGATGCCAAAATGGGGCTTCTTGACAATTTAAAGATTAATTTTTTTTAACTGTTCATACTGCTTATTTTCCAATGACTGGAACATTTATTTTTTCTTTTTTTTTTTCAGTCTAGGATAGCTTCTTTTTTTACCAATAATTGCATTTCTGTTCCCCTACAATACTCCAAACCATCTGATAAAACTCATGACTCATTCTTGCTTTGAG
>VXBB01018794.1:0-26647 GCA_013399915.1 Illadopsis cleaveri
TATATATATATATAAAATAAAACTGTTTTGTTCTCAAAAGCATACCATCTCTATGTAAAATAATTGCTCTAATTTTTATTGTTTCATTTCCCCAACGTAGCAGGTATGTAAAAGAAACCCTATGTTAAACCCACTTTTCATGGTCATGACACTGTAAATGATCCAAAACTAAGAATGATGATGTTTACATTGTCTAAATCTAGAAACTCTGAACTGACTCTAGTCAGTTTACAGAGTGCCATGTTGGCTTCATTCATATTAAACTTTCCTTCACAAACAAATTCACATTTAAACTCGTTTAAATTATTCAATCAATTGAAGCCTTAATTTCCACTAATGGCAGTGATGATATCCATATTAAAAGAAAAAATCCCATTACTCTTGATATGCAATCATGGTGTCTAGAAGGCATAAATACAGAAGTCTTCTGTACTGCTCCTGTAAATATCATGCCTATTGATGTTCAGGAAGCTGGGCTGGGTTATTTCCCAGTCTTGCCTTTAGTATTTTATCACATACTAAGACTGGAACACGCATTTTACTTAAATTGATGTCTCACAAATGTGTGCTGGGAAGAGGTTACCCCTGGTGGTGCAGTGGGAGACAGACAGACAATTCGTTTTCCCCAGCAGGTGGGGGAGAAAGGGAGAGGAAAGTTCTTCCTACCTATGAATATTTCTAAGCTTGAGAAGACATAGCAGCAGGATAAAAGCCACGTGCACATTTAAGCTGGAGAGAAAGGGGGGTTTTGCTGGTTTGCTGGTTGGTTTGTTTGTTTTTTGAGGGCCCAGAGCAGCACCATTCCAGAGATGCAATGTTCTTTGTTGTGCTGAACATTATCCAGGCTGGCTTCCAATGGTGTTTGTCTTCCTACACCTCAAATGCCATGGGAAGGTTCCACACCCTTTATGGAAGGCTGGCAGGTTACTTACTCACAGAGAAGGTGTTGGTATTGACCACGTATTAACCCACCAGCTTCTGCTATTAAAAACACCAGATAGTGTTTCAACCAAAAAATACCAGATATTACAGGATTAAAATTAGGCTTGTGAATAGCAAAGCTTGTGGGAAGACACAAGCAATTGTACATTCCCATTGTGGTCCACATTAAACACTCAAAAGACTCTAAGGAGGTCAAGAATCCATTTTGACTCTCCAAAACACTTTAACACATTGACAAACAAGCAGTACTCAGGGTTGTATGCAATTCCTAGGTAACATTTTTAAGGTAAAAAAAAAAATTAGCTTGCATCCAAACCTTTTTGTCAAAGAAATTTCAGGTTTCCTTATTTTAGTAAATGAGAAAAGCATTAAAACATATTTTTAATATTGAACAGACACTTCTATTCAAATTGCCAATCTATTTTATTTTATGAAGATCTGATATCTGATGAATGGAACATTTCAGCTTGCTGCTCACTTACCCCAGCCCTGCAGACCTAACAAATTACGCTTCTCCCATTATTGGGTGTCCATCTTTCCTGTCCAGTGCAGTCACAGCACAGACTGGGCACAGAAATGTGTTTCATTCTGCAGAAAGCACAACTTAAGTAAAAGCAAAGGGAGGCCAAGGTTTCCTAAACAGCTTTGCAAATAAGGTGCAAGAGTAACCAGCAGATAACCTGCACTGGGGTATGACTTAGCCCGCTCACTTCAGGGTACCCCAGCTCATCTATGCAAGCACAGCACCTTCCGTGTCAGCCTGATTTTGCTGATTTTCACAGCACATGATAAAAGAGGGGCAGCATCAAACCACATCTAAGAACAAACCAATCTAAAGTGCTACTGAATCTTACCAGTCTCAGTTAGAATTTAAGCATCTGGAACTCAGTTCATCCCCTGAGTGCTTCTGCATGAGGGAGAGAAAAGCCCTAAGAGTCTAAGATTAAGATGTGATCAAACTCAACATCTGCACTGCATTGTATCACATAACCTGGAAAGAGTTTATTTTTGAGGGTGAAGCTTATCAAAAGTCCCCCTTCTCATTTTTCTTCCTGGTTCTCCCCCTGTGTATAGTGAGCCTTTTGCAGCATCAGCCACATGTATTATATTGTGGTAGTGGTTAAATACAAAGCTTAGTAATCCATGTCAAAGCACCAGGGTTTTTACTCTGGACCCTTTCAGAAGCAATAGCAGCTGGTGCTGAGAAATTAAGGGAATAAATGCTGCCAACTCAAGTCCCCTTCTTTCTCCCTTTTTTTATTCCAATAAAGGAACAAACCCTTCAAACAAACAGAAGTCCTGTTTACCTGCTTAACAAACACTTTCTCCCTCAACTGCTTTGAGACAGAGAAAGGCAGTAGTGGCAGCTGCTGGCTGAAAGGAGCAATTGCCTTTTTTCTTCCAAGTGGAATTAAGGATGGGTACATCAGATGACACAGAAACAAGCACACATCTGCACTGACTGCCAAGATAAGAGAATCTGTGCTGCTGTTATACAGGTTCATTTATGCCCCTGAGTCTCAGCACATACAGGAGTTGTCACTGAGTATCTCCAAACTACAGAGTAGAAACCGTGCTGAGCCTCACAGAAACCTCGTGAGTTTGGTCCACCTGCTGCTGCCTTAACAGTGACCTTTTGGTCACTGCTGCCTTAACGCCGGAAGAAAATAACCCTTGGTTTGCCCCAGGCCATCATGGCTTGACTGCCTTCTCGTGCCAGAAAACTGCTTTGTCACAGCTAACCAGCGATGTGACGATGATGTGACTCAACTGTTGTCACGTAGCCCCTGCTGTGCACGTAGAGGATCGCAGCAGCTGCTGCGGACAGAAAGGTGACGTGCCTCGGCAGGAGGGCGGTGTTCACTGCGATACAAAGCTTCTCATTTATTTGAAGAGGTGACACAGGAGCACAGCTGGGACAGCCCGTGACAGATCACCCATAACAAATCATCTCGGAGCTGACAGCGGCTTTGGAGCCACAGCTGCTCTTGTCATCGCTGGGAGGAATGAAACTCCACACAGTCGGCTGCAGCTGGCAGTCCTGACCCTCACAGCAGCAGCAAGAAAGACTCATCGCTCTCTTCCTGCATCTTGGGAGATGAATCTTCCCTGCGTCTATCCTGCTTTGAAGAGATGTGAGGACAAGAAAATAAAATAAGATTTTAAATCTCTTTTGATCAAAATTGAAGAAGAATCTCTTGTGTGGTGATTTCAAGGAAGACAAAGAGGAATGCTGATCACACCTGTTCATGCTCTGTGTCTTAGTATGGCTGGGTTGCTTTTCTCTTGACTGTCACATTGAGAGCAATGGGAAGATTGAAATGGGAGCATAACTAGATTGCCTGTCTTATATATAAATTAACATTTTTTTATAGTGTTTCACTGTGATTATTGGCTTTAAAATGTCAACTACACTTGAAATAATAATTACCACTGGCATTTATTAACTTAAATATTCCACTGGTATTAAAAGGAATACTACTAAAGGAAATAAAAATATAACAACTTGTGATATCTTGATCACAACTAGTGAAGACTTTAGACCAACTGCATATTTTTAACTGCAGCGACTTGTATTTTAGTTACCTTAGTCCATTAAATAGATCACCATATTTACTTTTCAGTTTTCACACAGCATATTGCTGCAGGCGTATTTCAGAGAAAATTTTAAACACAATATTCAAACTACATGGATGTATTTTTCTGAAGTTTCATAGTGTTTACAAAAATACATGTAATGACATATCCTGCAATCCTACTATGCCTATTTTAGGCAGATGACCTTTGTTTTGATTTTGAGATGCCTATTCCTCTTCCTTTGAAATTCATGTTTCTTGTGAGATATAGTCTTATTTCTCAAGAATAATTAGGATTGACTAATAAACATGCAAATTTTATAATCTCAGACTAAAAATGTGTGGTGGGTTGACCCTGGAGGAGCAGTAAAACTCCCACCCAATTTCTTGCTCACTCCTACTCCCTTCCCTGAAACCAGCTGGATAGGGGAGAAAATAAAAAGGACCAGACTAAACAAGCTCACAAGTAGAGATAAAGACAGGAAGATCAATTCCCAATTACTGTTGGGAGAAAACTAGACTTTACTCAGGGAAATTAACTTAATTTATTGTCGATTGAGATAAACGTTTGGGCACTTATTTGGATAACAACAAACAAACTTTTTGGGGTGGGGGGGCTGCCCCACACTGGAGCACCTCCTTCTCCACCAACCTTGGTGTTCCTCTGCTGCTTCTCACTCTTTTTGTCCCCTCCTCCTGCCTGTGCCCCATCTTAATATATTTCCACAGAGGTGCCACCAGCTGTGCCCAGCTGTGTCTTGGGCTGCGTCCAATTTGAAGCTGTCTGAAACCAACCTGCAGGGCAGCGCTGGCCCCTTCCCACAGAACCCAGCCCTGCAGCTCCCCCTGCCAGCACCCAGGCACCTGCTGCACACACAGTAGGTCATTATTCACACAGGAGGCTGCGTGATACTTTTCCATTGTTTATCATTCTTCCGTTTCTGAACTGTTGTCTGTACATCTCAGGGGAAGTAATTAAAACTAACATGGAAATAGTGAAAAGTGACAGATATTTTGGAAAACTTCTCTCCTTTTAGAAGGTGATAATTGTCTACATATGCAGTCACACATTAGTGAATGATGAGACCCTCCAGGTACTGCTATATGTAACTAGAAACATGCAGCATCACCAGGGGAGGGCCTCATTCTGTGCTTGGGAATCTCCTTTCTCCAGTCAGTCATTTCTGCTCTGAACTACAAAGACAAATACTCAGTTATAAATAGCATATGACCTTTTTTTTGTTTTGTTTTACAAAGTAATAGAAAAACTTTAACTATACAGGGTTTTCAGCATGTGTTTGCAGCCCCCTGGAATGAATTAGTTTTTTCTTGTGCAAATCAACAAATGGGTCTCCTACTCAGCCATTTGACACTACAGCTAATTTGCAGGACTTGGGCATATTTCTAAGGTCCCAGGCCTCGGAACATGTGTGGCTAAATCACGAGACCACAAGAGACGGAATCCTCATCCTCAGGCCCTCACTTCTTCTCATGTAGGAAAGAAAGAAAACTGGACATGCAGACAGTGAAAGAGCAGAAGTGTCCTCCAGAAAGGTCATCATCTGGCTGATGGGAGAACCAAGACCTTGCCTATTCCTCTGGAGATAATTTGCCTTTGGTCATTGCATGTTTCACACATCTACCTCTGTATCTATCCAAATTCATCTAACTGAAGCAGCCTTGTTTGGAATACTTCACAGAATGGAGAATCCACGACTTCTTTGAGCTTGTTCCAATGTTAATCATTTTCATCATTAAGTGTGTCTTGCTTCTTTTTGTACTTGGCTCCAGCCCCCAGACATTACTGCTTGTTGTGCCTTTTCCTGCTAAATTAAAGTGCCTTTTGATACCAGTATTTTAATTCAGTTAAGTTTTTTAAGATAGTGAGAATTATTTAATTACGCATTTCTCTGAAATAAGCTAAGCTGACAAATCTCTTGCTGCGAGGCATTTCCTTCAGTTTTTGAACTTTATAGTTTTTCAACACTCTCCTTTCTTGTGAGACAGCTTAGAAGCCTGGCCAGCAGTAGCAGACCCAGTATTTTATCAGGTGAAATCAATTCCCTCCTCCCACTGCCCTACTTACCAATCTGAGGATTGTACTAGCTCTTTTTGCAGGAGGATCTCAGGATTGCTAACGTCCCTTACTGAGCTACCTGCTTTAACCTGTGCCTCCAAATCAGTTCCGCAGCTCTTAGAGCTAAATTACTGATTTTGGAGACATGGCCACATTCTTTGCCCCTAAATGCATAGCTTTGCACTTGCCTGCATTAAAAATGCATTTTGTCAGTAACATTTCACTGCCTTGTCCTTAGTGCTATTCACCTTTCTGGCAGTTTTATGCCACACAGAGATTTGATCAACCACAGTGCTGTATCTGCTTCTGAGCCCTCTTTACTGTCAGTTCTAGTACTTATCTCTGCAAAATCCCACCAGAAACACTCCACTCAGCAACGATTCCACATCACAGGCTACTTTGTAAGATCTCTAGTTTCATTCACAATCCAATTGAAGCCCATCTCATTTACATGAGATATTGCCAATTTATTGAAATTCCAGGCACTATTTTATCAAATGCCATGTGAATGAAATTTTATCTACAAATTGAAGTAATAATCTCAAATAATAGTGTCAAAGGACACAGTGGGATAAGAACTCTTTTCCCTCCAGAATAACATATAACTAAAAACTACTTTCTCACATGGGGAATCCTTATGTTCCAGTTTTCAACTGACTCCAGTATAATAATTTTTATTATTTTGCCTGCATGGCTGGTCTACTTCCTCCTGCCCGTTTTCTTTTTCTGAATATTGTTAGCTAAGCATTTTGTCAGGCTCCTAGAATATATCAGACTGTATAAAATACATTAGAACTGCCCACCAGTTGGCTGGAACTCTCTTCAGCCTGCACTGTAACACTCTTGATGACAAACTAGTCCAGTCTCAACTCTTGATTGAAACAGGATGAACTGTTCTAAAACTGGATCAGTTCTGGTTACTACTGCAAGTCATTAACTATACTGAGGAATGAGTTTGGCAGGAGACTTTATTTTGTGCTTGATTAACCCATTTATTTGAGCGTAAGTGGAAGGAAGGTGTTAACTGTGCTCAAGTCTAGCAATATGTTCTCCCACAGTAAGTAGTATGTGATACCATCTTGCATTGCTCAGGGTGACAAAGTAGAGCTGGTAGACTCCCACATTTTTTCTCAAAGTTAGCTCATGTACTTTGTACCTCATGTACTTTGGAGAGAGATGATTTTCTTTAGAGCTAAAACTGCAGAACTGGCTCCAGAACTTTGAATCACTTGATACACTGCCTAATGCCTCAGTACTTTTCTTATTTGAGAAAGGAATTTTAGAAGCATTTAATTAGGGGGCTGTACAGTATGTTTCAAGCTATAGTAGCATTCCATACAGTTACTGCTGTCCACAAGAGAGAGCTGAGAAGTATTAAAATTACAGTTCTTTGGATCCCAGTTTATACCAAATCCATGTCCTGGGTACTCCTCGTTGCATCTGTACCATGAGCAATCCAGCACAACAGTTTGCTTTCTCACATCCCAGCACTGCTCTTAAGACTCCAAAATCTTTGATGATCCAAGCTGTCTCTTCTGGCTGCCTGTGAGTTTAGTCTGGTCCCTCAGGGAATTACAATGAGTATTCCTCCTGCTAGTTTGCTGAAACCCACTGCTTTGCAGTCCCATGTGACTTCTGTTGCAGCAAGGATCTGTGTCACTTTATTTTTGTGACATACTATAAGATACTGCTGCAGCCTGCAGTTCTCTGATCTCTGGCTTTCCAAAGGTTATGTTCAGTCTCTACTGCTGCAGTCTGTATCTTTGTTCATCACCTGCTCCACAGGAAAGTCTCCCTCTCAGTGAATTCATGCAGGCCCAATAAATTAGGGTGAACTGTCCTGCCTTCCTATTCCTACCACAGCTGCACCTCAGGAACTGCTGTTTCTTTTGTAGATGTTTTCACTTCATTCTTGTGATGTTATGAAAAGCCCCTGCCCACCCTTGCCACCCCCTCCACCCTTACCATCACCAATACATCAAATTCCTTTGAGGCTCTCTGGTATGCTCTGGGTAACACAGCTGGAAAGCCAAAGTGTTGTGTTGAAGTTGGTTTTATTTTATTTTTTTTCCTTTTTAATTGGCTTGATGAATACATCCAGGGAAATAAAGAACAAGGCAATAAGAGGGAAGCTATTAGAATGCTGAAAAGCTGGCTTATTCAATCACTCTGAGCCAAGCAGAGATAACTGTAGTTACAGGGCTTCTCTGTGTCACTGCATTAGAAAAGTCATTGCGAGGAAGCACCTGGGGGGAATATGCAGCTAACTTGGTGAGCTTGCTGCGTGTAAAGCTCCTGGGAGTAGCACTCAGCTCACAGAGTCAATGAACCAAGGTCAGAAAATTCAGATGCTGGTGTCATTTGAAGAAGCTAACTTTAATAATGCTTTTGAAGACATCTGTGTTGCCAGATTTTTTTTTTTTATTTTCAGATCCTATAGCCTTTGGTAGCTCCAAAGTAATGATTAAGCTTTTAAAAATGGTGCCCTGTCTGTTGGCAACCTATTTTTTGCACTGTAACATTTAAGCTTCACATACTTATCAGTAAAAATTTGATAATTTATAAAATAAGAACTATATACATTTACTGTTTAAAAGCATCCTAAACAGACAACACAGCATTTTACCTTAACATGTTTATAAACTATAAAACCCTTGTAAGATTCTATTTCAAACAAAATAATTCACCTGTATTTTTTACAAATCTCAATGAAACTATGTTATTCAATATTTATTTTAATCTTCTGTTAGGCAAAGAGTTGCAGCTCACACCTGCAGAGGGCTGCAGTTTATAGCTTTTTGTTCAAGCAGCCGCATTACCGATTTTGACACGTACAGAGAGCACAGACTACACACCTGACAATAAATGTGATGGGCAGCCATGGTGGGGAGGATCCAAACATCCACTCCCTGTCCACATCCTTCTGGGTGCCAGTTGCTTGGCCACAACTTACAAGAGTGAGAAGTTTGCACTCCGGGAACTGCCTCCAAATTCCAGTGTAACTGTACACAGGGCATGCCCACAGCCAGCCAGGACCTTCTTCACCCCTTCTGGAAAAAAGGCCAGCACAAGAAACCAAGTGACACCAAGTATTGCCCACCATAGGATTTCACCTCACATCTGATGAACTCTCCAGTTCTTGGTACTACACCTGCATGAATGTTTTGCCTCCCAACTTCTCCTCACTCCCAGCAGTGTTGACATCCCAAACAAGACACATAGCCTTGTTTCAGATCCACAAACATCAGCCTCAGGGGAGCATTTTATTTCATAGATGCCTGTGAATCTTGTCCAGGTTTGTGCTTCAATCATCAGGTGTTCTGACTAAGATATAAAATTGCTGCATCCCAGGCTAAGTTCAAGCACAAATATGTCTTCAGTGGTAATTGTGGTTGTTTTGCTACAAATTTGATGAGGATTGGGCTGCTCATGGGATTAAAAACCTTTTTCCATTGCTACACAGTTCTGTTCTTGAAATGAACACATGCTTTGCACCCTCTGTTGCATCAATCTGAACCTTTCTCTTTTTTCTTCTGCCATCTTTTGGAAATATCAAACATTCCATGAATTTTGCAGCTTTATTTTGTTAGTGCTAATGGCCTGATTAAGCCAACACTTAGCTATCACTTCATTCTTTGGATTAAATTCATTCTTGTAGTTACAGAGACAATGACATCAGCAGGGATCACACTTGTAACAATTGACTGTTGCCAGTGCCTACAGAATACACAGGGAATCCTTAATCTCTCTGTGTTGTACAATGATTTGTATTTTTCCTAGGAAATTCCTCAATGTCCTTTCTCAAGTACTTTCCAACTCCATTCTTTCTGTTGGTCCTTGAAAACATCTTATTTTTCTACTTGGATTCCTAGTTATGATGTTTCTATGCAACTGAATGTCTAAATCAATTCCTCCTGGTATCATTATGCTCTTCTTCCCTAACTTTACAGATTTTAATATTTTATCGACAACATCAGAGAGGAAATTGGCTGAGCAGTAAGTAGATTAACAGCATCTGCCTCATTCGCACCACTGTGCCCTCAAACTTTTCTGGCAAAATTTTAACATCCACCTGATATTTTGAAGTCATATTTACCAACCCTTCATGAGTTATCTTAATCAGTTTAATTATGGCTGTCAGTTGCCTTGTATGATTACTAACTCGGTCACATTGCCTAACTTAAAAATCTTGAGAGCAAATTTCATTGTACATCTTGCTCTTTGAATTTCTTCAGCTGATTACTTCTCAGTTGCATGCTGCACTATTCTTCCAAAAGAATGTAGAGATCCAATTTAAAGACTGATGATTTGACATCATCAGTTGTCAAAATAATTTTAATCATCTGTTCTTTTGATGAAATTGTTTTCAAATTTGTATCCTGCACTCAGGAATCCACACATAGTAGATTAATGCAACAGCTTTTGGCACATCATAAATATTGATTTATCTTCATGAATTCCATGTTTTAATCTTTCAGACCTATCCAGATGCACAGCTAGGATCTTTTCTTCATTGGCTTACTTATAACTTCAGAGATGCCAGCAATCTTTCTATGAGGTTGTTAATTTTTATTTTCTTTGAATAAATAAAGATATTTTCTTATGGGATGGGAACTGCTCTTATTATATATAACATTTTCAGAATATTTAGACGTGAGGCTATCATTCTCACCATCTACCATCATATGTTGATTCTTTTCATTTAATATTCACACAGAAAAAAATTCCACAAAAAAAAGCTTGGATGGCCACTGTCTTTCTAGCGATGATGTCAGGGATGACCATTATTGTGGATTTTGCATTGATATATCTGAATACAAGTGATTTATGCTCATGCCTCCACTCAGGAGGTTTTTTTAATCCTTCCTTTGCATTCTGCCTCATATGCTACTGGTCCCCCATCCCACGACATCTTCCCTGACTTCCCAGAAACCTCTCCTTTCTCAGGTTCACTGCCTTGCTCTTTGGAGACAAGTCTGCCGTGCACAAACTGCAGCGCTTCTGACGCTAGTGTCTCAGGCTGTGTCATTTTACTCTTGCTTGAGTTTTCCATAATCTCCAGAAGTGGAATCTAATTGTGGATTCTGGCAGTTCTCCAGATGATGCTCTCTCCATTTTTGGCCTGAGGGGACACTATCAGCATTGGGAACTTCTGAAGTTTATAGGAGAACTTCCAGTGTGAATTATGTATGTGCTGTGGGTTTTAGAAAGGTGTCTTCTCTCTTTTCACACTTGTGTTCTTTTGACACACATCTACTAAAATCTGTGTGTTGTTTAAACTTCAGATAAAATTATTAGTATCATATAAATAGCAATACTTAGCAGTATGTTTTTGAACAAAACTGGAAACCTGGCTTTAGAGACCCTCTAAGCCATACAAATAAAACCTGTTAAAATGATGCAACAAGCTTGAAGTTTATTTACAAACTACAAGTGACAACATCTGCTGTTTGCCACCTCAGATGACACTAGCTGCCACATCACTCAAGGACAAAAATCCTAAGGTATGTTCATAGATCTGATGAAAACAGGGATGCTTCCCACATTAGAAAAATCATAAATGAGACAAAGAAGTCACTTAAAAGTCAAATCACAGTTACATGACTTCTGCAGATTAGACTCTGCATTTGGCTGCCTCTCCATGAGGCAGTTGGAGAACTCCAGACGTTTAAATCATCTTTAGCATCTTCCTTTGTCTGTAACTGCCTTATACAGACTCTTCTCTAAAATAAATATTCTTTCAGATTACAAAAAAAAGTTAAAAATAGCTAAATGGCTTTGAAAGAAAAAGGAAGAAATCAATCTCACAAAAACTGTGCAACAAAGGGAACAACTAAGCTCTTGTTTTAAGAGCTAGGACTATCACCACAGAGAGCAAATGAGGATGGAGAACAAAGCAATGTTACTTCCTGGAGTTCAAATCTAACTTTCCTCCTTGTCCATGGGGAAGTGATACATGGCAGAAAATGTGGAACAGCTGGAAAGGATAAAAGTACCAGGAGATGCAACAAAGCAAAACATTCCCCCAGATGAATAGATTTACCTTTGATCTAACAAAGATTTGAAATTTGTCAGTTTTAAACAGAACAGAAAATGAGGATATGCAATAGACATCTATAATGGATAGGAGCAAGATGAAAGGTCTGAGATGAATGGTGATTGGTATGAAGTGCTCCAGGTTGTGGGTTGTTTCTTTTTTTCTGATCTTATACAACTCTCTCACAACTAGGTAATTACTTAGCTTCATATCCCATTAAAATTGCATAATGAAAGCTGGGCTGCTTTTGAAAAAAATAGCAGTAAGTAAAGACTGCCATCTCATTATCAACAGTTATTTTGGTAGGAATGCCAATATAAAATGGAATATGTCATTGCTGAGAGAACATCAACAGCAATAACCTGTCTTGGTGAAAAAGTTCATGACCTAGCCAGTAGTTATTAAATGGTATATACAAAATTAATTATATGTAGAGTTGCTCTATTACCAGCTTGTCTTTTAAAAGCCCTGGATTAAATATTGTTCCCTCAGTGCCTGCCCATCTTGACCTCTACAACAGGAGCAGTAGGCATAAATCTCCCTTGTGTTGACTCAAATCATAAAAACAAGATTTTACTATTATCAACAACAACCACAATCATATATAAATAAGTAAATGCTATTGGTCCCTCTACAAGGCAGGAAAACAATCACAGGAACCTTCCTAGGGTATTTTCCTAAAGGTCTACATTTTTATTCATTTGTTGCAGCCCCTGTTACTGATAAATTTTGCATTTGCATCACCTGCTACTTCCAGGCAAGCATGTTGCAGTAGCTATCTCCCCACAACAACCCTAAACACCTCCCCAGATCTGTTTGCTTCCTTTCATGCCTCCTCTCTCTCCAGAGTCAGTTACAGCTCCAGCATTCTTTTATTCACATTTCTGTTCCAACAGGTGGTGAAGGTGATGCAACAAGCTTGACGTTTATTTACAAACTGCAAGTGGCAACATGTGTTAATTTAGCTGGTTGCACCCAGCAGAAAGGGGCATTCCAAAACCGACTTGCTGGAACAACAAACCAAACTGCACTTGCTCAGTTCCCTTGAGCAAAGCAGATACAGATTGTTACTGTGACTGAATCAATTACCAGTGCTGTAGCTGCCAGAACACCCCCAAATTAACACAAAAAGGGCAGGGAAGCAGAAGATGACTATATTTTAATATCCTCCACACAAAGAAGGAAAAACCTGAAAACATCTGGAACCGTGATCTAACAGGAAACTGTGATAATCAGCTCAGCTCACCTGGCCAGATACAAATTCAGGTAAACACTGACACTATAGTCAAAGCAAAAAAGCAAAAGGCCAAGGCAGAGTGCTGTGACAAGAAGCTATATTGCTGCTCCATTTCTCTGTCTCCAAACTCAACAGCTAATTTCATAATTTCTGCATTTCAGTAGAAGTTCAATTTGATCCGAAAACTCATCGGACAACCCTGGTATATCCCTCAGCTGAGCCAAGAGAGATTTAATGAACACTGGCAGAGTCCCAGCAGTCCTTACCCGAGTTAGAAGATGACATTTCACAGCTGCAGCACAAAGCATTCAGGCATGAGGTTGGGAGTCTTCCCTTTCTCCTTTTCCCAGAGCCTGACACTCCAGGTTTAGGCCTAGTTTAGAAAGGTTGATGAGTGAAATTCCAGTAAAGCCCAGTGTTTTGTCTCCTACAATTTCCATTTGCAGTTTCCTTGGGAAGAATGACAACAGAGAAAATTCACATGGTATTTCTCCTAATAATCTCCCAGCATCTGACTATTTTTAGCTCAGGGAACTTTCAGCTCCTGTGGTAGTTTGCTTGGTGTCCCAGTGGATCTCTCATTCATACACTTTCCCAGTATTTGAATTCTGGTGAACTCTTTGTATCACAGCATCCTTTGGCAAAGTGGCTTTGCCTAGTCACCTCCTTGAAAACCTCCTCCTTTTGTTTGTTTTTCTGCCCCTCTAGTATTTCACTTTATTTTCATTTTATAGTTCCTATTTTTTTCTGCAGGAAGAGACAACAGGTAATCCTGATCCACCTTTCAACACTACTCCTGTTCTGGTGGCTCTCTAGCAATTCCTTTGTTTCTTTTCCAGGGTGAAGGGTTTGAGACTTCACACTAATTCCTCATGTAGATGCTGATTTGTGTCTTCTACTGCACTTCTCTGAAACTTCTCTAGATCTCTCCCTTTTCTGTGACAAGGGGACCAGCACTGCACAGTACACGAAGTGCAGTGAACTGCAATTTTATACAGGGATCCTGTATCTTTTGCTTTGCTATCAGCTCTATTCCCAATCATCACCAATATTTTAGTTTCCTCTTTTGACTGCTGCTGAGCACCAACCTGATGTCTTCAGAGCACAATCTATCATTCTGTCAAAAGGTCTCCCCTGAGTAACAGAGATCACTATTGCAAATGTGAAGTTAGGATTGCTTCTTTTCCCCCATGTATCACTTCACATTTACCAATGCTGTGTTTTACCTGCCATTTCATTGTCAAGTTTCACGAACACTTTCCAAGATTCTTGACACTTGGCCATTGCCTTTATTATTTTGAATAATTCACATCATCAATAAACTTTGTTGCCCAATGTTCAAACTTTTTCTAGGCCACCCATGAATACGGTGTAGAGGTGAGGATCCAGCAAAGGCCCCTGCAAAACTCCAATGGTAACCTGGGTCCGTTATGAGTATCCATGTCAGGATTTTCTCATTTGTGCCATAGCTGGGATGTTGATCAGGCAAGGTAAGCTACTTTACCATCTTTTTTTGTTTGTTTGTTTCCTTTGTTCCCAAAATGCTTTTTTTTCCAAGAAACCAGAGAATAAACACTGGCCATCATAGCATTTCTTGTTAAAGGTTACAGGACAGAGGAAATCCCTCATGGTGACGTTAACGTTTTCAGTTTATCAATGACAAAATGAGACGTACCACAAATCCCAAAAGTAATTTCCTTAAAAAAGAAAGCTAGCAGGGTAGAAATATCACAAGAACCAGCTGATATCCAGGCAGATAGGAACACTATCACCACAAAATCTTTGCCATCCATCCTCCCACGTGACTGACACAAGGTATGATGGGGCTGGTGCATGTACCACGTTCAGTGGAACTTGTAGGTATGGTTCCTGAAAAAAGAAAGTGTAACAGCATCTGGCTGGTTATTGTTCAGGTTGTTCTAGCACAGATTTGTCATTTGCTTTAAAAGTATTTAAGGTGCTTGACAAGATGGAGAATGCAACAGAAACAAATCAGCAACTTTCTAGTCTGCAAAATTTTATTAAGCAACAGCTGGACAACTCTTACAACTCCAAATCATCAAGGAAAAATAGGGCAATCAGTCCATCTCTCAATCATGTAGACAGTAAAGAATCTGGACAAACCACACTTTTATAGGGAAACCAACAATACTTTCTAGGCACCTCCTGCAAAATCTATTACACAAGTTACATAAAAGGAGAGGCAGATCAGGGTAGTTTTAAAGTACAATGGAAACCAAGTACACCACAGGATATTCAGGAGAAAAAAAAAAAAAAGGAGATTCAAAAAAATATAACTAAAAATTAGTCTAGGTAAGTAAAGTTCACCAGTGGTGTACCAAATTTTCAAAAGCCTTAAGAAAAACATGCTGGGCTTGCTCACTTAAGAATGCATGCACCTGCATGACTCTATGCTTATTAAATTTGAAAGAAAAATTTAAAAACAAAACAAAAGGAAAAACAAAACAAAACAAACAAACAAACAAAAAAAAAATCCTAAATCACTTTCAAAGTTATAGTACCAAAATAAGGCATTTATAAACAAATGCAACTCCCCTTCTTTTTCAGGAAACACTACAGTGCCTTTTCAATCAAATGCATCCCCATGCTATTCCACAACACCATATATTTTATCTACAATAAACAACGAGATCTTGAACAGACATACCCTTCCCCAAACACACAACACACAAACAGAAAAAGAAGCAGTGAATGCTGAAACAGTGAAACAGAAGTGAAAAGCAACCAAAGGCAAAACAAGTATCAAGCAAACTAAAGAAACAAAGGGAGAGTTAGAAAAGTTCTGAACAAATAGCTTCAAACAACATAGGTAAAAATTACTGGCCGAGCATTATTCCTGTGAAATACTTGACACTCGGGTGTCTACACAGTTCCAAAATGTTTCTCTTTTATGATTACTTTGATCTTTATCTGTATCTTAAGCCATTTACTTGGCCAGTCAGAGAAAATTCCAAAAATAGACAACCTTTGTCAGGATTTAGAATTGCTGAATCAGTTCATATTTTAAAATTGTAAACCAGAGGATTAAGAACAGACTGGCAGGCTTTGACATCACACCATCTAATTTTTTCATTGAACACTCTGGATAGGTAAGTATTTGGTGTTTTCATTTATTTAATTTTGTCTCACAAAATCATGTTTTCTTGACCCTGCAGTCAGCTCTGTGTCAGCAAACCAGTGCACTTGCAAAGTGCTCCCAAACAATCAATTTGCCTTGAAACACAAATTTCTTGCTACCGATTCATTTGCAAAATCAAAAGTTAAAGGGTGAAGCTTTTAGTTTTCTTAGCAAGAATTGCTTCACTGAATCTTATTTCATTCTTTTGTTTCATTAATTGCTTTTCCTTAAAAATTTTCTAGGTGCAGCAACAATCAAACCGCCCAGAGAAACTCCTGATACATCTTCAGTGATATCAGGCAACAGGGAAAGCAGTCTTTTCATCTTAAAACATCTCCATGGGACTTTTTAAGAAGAAAATTAAATAAATACAAAGACAAAATAATTCACCAGTGTTCACAAGTAGTAATTAATTTTATTCCTTTGAGAATGGTGCATGTAAATTCCAATCCTGTAAAGAGGACCTGTGGTGCCTCCCTGCAGACTACTCCTGAGGGCAGCAAGACTCTAAATTGGTATTTGCTAATGAAGGTTTGTGCCTTGAAGGGGAAGAGACATGAACACAAAAAAGAATTTGTCTACTAGGATTTTCCCATTTTTGTAAGCAGTATAGCTGACTTGCTCTCCTACACTGGGAATACTATTATGCCAATCTCTAAATAACATAAACAGCTTGCCCTTCTGTCCTGTGATGGAATCCTGGAAATGGGAATGAAAGTCAAAAATCAGGATTTTACTTCTAGCATTCTTCAAGGTGAGTTTTACTAAGCTGTCAACACAGCTGTTGGCTAATGCTCTGTAATTTCCTTGAGTGGAGGTATGGGTCATACAAGTCATCTTTACCTTATAATCACACAGTAATGGAGAAGTACATTTTGGGTTGGATTCTGGTCTCTTATGTATCTTGGTGTAACCATGTAGTGAGGCTGGAAGTTGGCCCTCTGTCAGCACACCACACAAGGGTCTCACCTCTTACCAGTCTCTAAGTCTGATTTACTGGTCTGGAGTAATTTGGGCCCTGCAGACATGCAATTTCTAAATTGTTGCTCTGGGAAACACATTCTTAAAAGTTAATGAAAATTTATTGTGTTTCCTCTCTCCTTTCATTAACAGTTTTTGCACTTGCTGCTCTTTTTATATGAGGATGTAAAATGTTTCTGAGAGGTAAGAGGGCACTAAGGTAACATAGGATCAGATCACACACATCAGGCTGCAAAAAGCAAATGCACAGAAATTGTCTGAGGCAACAATCAGGCAAGCTCCAAAATCCGTTTGTAATTTCTGAAAGGACACTAAAAAGATGTATCAAGGAAAGCCTGGATCTATGGAAAGTTTAGGCTGAAGGCTTCAATGAAGTTAGGTATCCTTGTCTGACACCTGTAGACCTTCATGCATCTTCATAAAAACACTGCTTTACTTGTGGCTGCATCACAGGAAACTTTTGTAACTGAGATGAACCTGTGTGCAGATTTACTGATATTCAGGCAGCCCATAGCACGTGTTACTGTGGTGTCTGGAACCAAGTGCAAAATTGCTAATGTGGTAATTCCTTTTTTTTCCTCTGTCACCCTTCACCTTCTCATAGTTTCTTAGGATGTTGCAGAAACATGTATTCTTACTGTTTAAAGGTAAAATTTGCCACTCCATTTACACCAGACTTTAAATATCAATTTTAGATTCTGTTTGAGATCTATTTTGAGGACATCACCATTATTTTTTCAAAATGATCGGGTTTTTGGTTTCATCCCGTTGCAACTCCAGCAGAACAGATTGTGACTTCAGATGGACACTGTGGCTGCTGGCTAGCATCGGGGCTGTCTCTGCCCAAAGCTGCTGCAGCCAAACTCCATTGGCAGCTTCATGCTGCTCTTGGAGCAGACCTAGAAGGATGAGTGGAGGAATGCCTGCTCCAAAGGTCTCCTATGGAGCATCTTGAAGAGGCAGAGCTGCTGCAGGCAACATCAGGGCACAGCTCCATGAGCTCTGTGCAGCACCTGCCAGAAGCATGGTGGTGGTGCTGGAACCCGTTGAGCCCAGCTGAAGGAGGAGCATTGTTAGGCTGAGCAGAGGAAAATGCTTCAGAAGAAAATGCTTCTACTGCTACACTTTTCCTTGTGCCTCAGCTTATTCCAAGCTCGTTTGCCTGTACCTCCATCTGGCAGTGAACTATGCCATTGCCAAACCCTACAAAACTACAGTGATCTCCTTACAAACAGCCCATGTCGTCACACCCTCTCTTACCATGTAACCCACCTTATCTTGGACCTCAAGAAAAAGCAAACCATGCCTTCTGTTTTTTAAGCCACTCCCAACCAAAGTATAGTTACAAACAAAGCAGGAAAACAGAGGACAGATTTCTGCAGGTCCCAAAGAACTCACCTAGACTCTTTGTAGTCTGCACAGTTCTCCATCGCAAACTCATTGCGTTTAGCTGCCAAAAAAAATTCTTTGCCTGCATTATGAAGTTTTTTCATATTATCCAGCAAAACCAGGTCTTCCTAGAAGCATTTTTAATTTCTTGCAGCAAAATATACCTGCTAGCAAACAATTGCTTACAAAGATGCTCTTAAAATATAAATAAGTGTGTATAACTCACTGATACATAGTAATAAAATAATCCTTAAACCACTCACTACATTATGCAAGAAAAATAATTTGGTTTTTGGACATTAACAGGAAATCTGCATTAAATTATCTTTAAAAAAACACCCAAAACTCCCTAAAGAAAAATCAAACCCAAACTAAAACAAAATGAATAACCAACCCAACAGAAACAAAACAAACTCCCTAGACTATTAAAATTATTGCACAACTGAAAAAATAAACTTTGGAAAAAACATCCTTTACTAGTGGAAATTACTGCATGTATAAAAGAAATAGATATTTCTGAACACTTTGCTACATTCTTCCTAGAATAACTTAAGTTACCTACAGAAAAACTGGGGTTTACTAACAAAACAGAAAATGTAACATCTATCTTTTGGCTGAATGCAATAGCAGTCTTCAGGATTTAAGTGATTGAGGACATTCTTAAATTTGTTTCCTATATTGTATCTCAATTGAAAATAAAATTACTTTCACTTGTTCTTCTTATAATTTAGGGTCCAGTTGCACACTCAGATTTCTATGTCTTTATCATTCCTTTCATTAAAATTCTGTAGATTTAAGAATATTTTCTCTCTCTAATATTGGGGATTCTCTACATATTAAAATAATTAATTGAAGAGACTCAGCTAAATTATTTTCAAAAAGATAAAAGACTATCTTACCTTAAAGAATTTTCTAACAAGTAAATGGAAAGGATGTTGAAAATAGCATTATTTTCCCAAATTTTTAGTAATTATTCCTTGTTCTTTGCTGGGGCAGAAGCCAGAGCTCTTTCTATGCCAGGGCTCTTTGTGAGTGCCATCAGAAGGATGCAATCATGACCTGGACCAATGAAACCAAATTACTAATTCTGTTGCTTCTTTTATCGGTTTCAATTCTTGGTTCTCCATTAGAATAAAACTATGAATAACTGGAAAAATTTGGCAATGAACAAAGTAAAGAGGAATACTGTTCTCTGGAAGGTTAAAGAAACTGCAAGCAGAAGTCCTTATTTAGATTAGATTTTCTTCAGAAAAGAACTTTCACATTGTTTCCACACCCTAATAATTTCGGCTGGTGATGTTCCTCCAGCTGAGTAATTCTGACACATGACTAAGTGGCCCTTCCCTCAGCAAGCAAACAAGCCAGCCCTGGTATGTTTCTTGTCTTACAGTGTTCACTGTGTGCCGGTCAAACACTAATTAGGGTACAGGTGATTAGCACAGACCTTAGGGCAGGTGAGGCCTCTCATCAGCTAACTTCCCTCCTTGTGTACTGGAATCAGTGGACTACGAATTCAACCTACTGTTTCTACAGTATATAACTCAATATAGGCAAAGGGCTTAATAGTGTTTCCTCAATAAAAACCAACAAGTGAAATGTTTCCATTGATTTTCAAGGGACCAGAACCAAATCTATTTCAGTTTCGCTGTTCCACACACATTATATGTACAGGCACTCAAACTGCTGAACAAATCAAGCCCGTGAAAAAGAACACAAATGGGCCCAGACAATTAAGGGAAACAAAACTAATTAATTAAAGAAAACAACAATCTGATAGATGTCAAGGGTAATGTTGAGCCTGACCACTCCCACACACAAGCAGAAGCTGCTAAGCTTTGGGATAATACAGGCATGGTACCATCTCCTGCCCCGCTCCTTTCCTTCCTACTTCTCCTTCCTCCCCTCCAAAGACACTGCATCTCACAGGTGGTTTATCCTGGACCTACCCTGTGGGGCATTATCCAATTTAAATCATCACCTCTCTTGGCAACTCTCAAACTCCTCTACTGGCACTGCTCCTCTGTGCTGTACAGCTCTGGAAGCCTCAGCAGAGCACAAGTTAGAAGCTCACTGCATATTGGTAATTTCTATTACAGCAGGGTCTTACGTGAAGTGTTCCTCTAGAATAAATCAAACGCAACATGCATCTGCCCCACTACTTGGACTCAAGAAAAACAAAGAGAGAAAATCACACGCATTCATCTTAAGTTATACTGAGTTTTTCAAGTAAAGAAGCTAAACCACAGATGAAAGACAAAGCAGCTGTTGACATGTCAGCCAGCAAATCTTTCCCAGTGGGCCTTTAACTCCTAAAGATTAATTTTTGAAAAAAAAAAAAACAAACCTGCAGTGAGGTTTTCTAATCTAATGTCCAAATAATTATATGAATAGTTTGGGGGGTTTTGTATTACTTGTCAAACTACTTCCATATCAAAACATATTCTGTAGCAAAATGCTAACAAGGAGTAAAGAGAAAAAACAAATAAACATGTGCACAACACATGGACAACAAAGAAACTCTTCTATGCAAGCAACCTTCTGAAATGCTCAACAGGTCTGCATGTGCACCAGAGAGAACTGCACAGTCATACTACTGTTATTAAGCTTTCCTCTGTCACACTCCATGTAGACACTAGCTTCCTGCTCTTAGCTGGAGCAAGTAGCAAGGTGGGTGACAAAAGACATGATTCTCTCCAATTTTTCCTTTCTCTTTCAACTCATTTATTCTCCAGCCAGCCATGATGTTGTTTCCTGTAATGAATTTGCTTCTCTGATGAAATTTCTTCTTGTAATGACTTGCTACACTCCTGTCTCCTTCTTAATTCAAGCACTGTTGTAGAACTTGATTGATACTGATTGCTAAGAGGACTGAATACACTGGGTCTTCTCATTTGCTGGAAAAACTTTGTTTACATGGTGTAAACTCACTGAAGTGAGGAGCAAGCACAGGCACGGCCTCAGAGGTACATTTGATCACACTGTACCTCTCCCAGCTACAGGCCAAATCACAGAATATTGCTGAACAATGTGAACAAAAAAGCAACACTCATGATTATTTCCTCTCCAGTTTTCTGTCACCTACTGAAAGACATTTATGCCAGTAACAAAAGAAGCAATGCTTGTAACTATTTGTTCCTCAGTCTTCTGTCACCTACTGAAAGATGTTTCTCCCCCTTAAGAGCATATGAAACAAGCAGGCATCAACTTCTTTGATACAGTGGGTTTTCAAATCCTGGTTCTAGCCAGGACAGAGTTAACTTTTGCAGTAGCCAGGAGAGTGCATGGCTAGAACCCAGAGGTTACTCTATACCACCTCCCATCATTTTCTGGGGCCGTGGGAAGGGGTCCCATGTGGGTCACATAATGTGGCAGCACGGTCAGGTACTGGCAGAGGCTCCCCTGTGGTGGGCACACGCGTGTGAATCTTTCTCCTCTCGTGCACTCTGTTGTTAACATTGCTGCTCTTACTGTCTGTCTTCTTATTTCACTGCTGTTTGCAGTAAATTGTTCTTCTCTCTACCTGTGATCTTTACCTTTTGTGTCTCCAATTCTCCTCTCCATCCCACCACAGGGAAGGGAAAAGGGGAGGGGGCAGTGAGTGAGGGGTGCATGGTTTGGAGTGTTTTGGTGGAAACACTAAATTGGAGAATACCATTCCTAAACCATGACAAACACCCACTGGAAACAATTTTTACTCTTCTGAATAATATATCACTGTTTATAAATTAGTTTGCCTACATAAGCCTCCTTGGAACTTGTGGTGCTCAGTTATTAGCAGATATCAGAGAAAAAACACATGTCTTCAAGTATTATAGCTTTTTTTCTTTTTTTACTTTTTTGCTGCTATCACTGATGTTTTAGTAGTAGAAGTACAAACTGGATGAGAAAAAGTAATGTTCCCTGTTTTAAAAAGTACAGCATGAGATAAGGCAGTCCATCAAAAAGAGCAGTCTGTTTTAATCCCCCCATGAGCTTACATCAGCTACTGTAGCACACATAGCAGAACCACCACAACAAGCCAAAAGCCACACTTCTCCACGTAACACTGAATGGTTCTCAACTCTTCGCTCTTTCTGAGACCCAGCACAACTCTTGGAAAGAAAAAGAAACCGGAAAACAAACAAGCTAACAAACAAACAAACAAACAGAAAACAGCCCCCCACCCTCCACCCCGTGACTGATTAGAGTTAATGCCCTTCTGGTGGGCACCAAGAGACTTTTCCAGTTTTACTGCCTTCTTAACTCCCAAGCATCTCTGCACACCTAAAGCAGGCTGCCCCGACATTTTCCGGTTTGGACTTTATGAGAAGGTTAACATTTTCCTCTCTCCAGTCTCTGCTTTTTCATTTGAGGCGTTGAGTCACATTAGCCAGAGCAACAGCAAAGGCTTGCACTGCAGAAAATGGATACTGAAAGTCCAAAATGTAAGCATTGCCATCAATTCTTCCAAACTGCATCACCTGGGAAGTAGGGGAAGAGGAAAAGGAAGGGAAAAGAAAACAAGGTCAAAAAAAATGAATCACAGAAAAGGAAGCAGAGAAGAGAATAAGAGCGAAATTTTTCTGCTCCTTAGTATGAACACCTCCCCTTCTCAGTTAATATGATTGGAGCTACAGACAGAATGGGGTATGATGCCAAAGGACAGTGAGAGCACTGTATTTTTTGTCTGTGTAGAGTATTTGACTCCACAGAGTAAGCTGATAAAATATGCTAGACTGCACACAGCATTGGTTTAAGTAGCTTGTCAGCAATTACTTCAGCAGATGTGGATACACCAGCATCATGCTTCCTGCAGGAAAATATCAGTCTCTCCCTTGGAAATATACTACCATCAACCCATCAGGGAAACAGATTTTGTTTTCAAAGAAGGGAGCTTTCAGGGAAGGGGAATAACCAACTTCCTCATTCTAGCACTTCATAGCTGATAAGGTGTTCATTCTTTGCAGTTCTGTTTCCCTCTGCATAAATATCTTCACTAGCACGTAATTACAGCAAGAATGAATTAGCAAGGGGGCAATGAGAGCTGTTTGAAATGCAAAAAAAGCAAAACTAGTCAGGTTGTTCATTGCTCTTCCACAGGGAATATCTGAAGTTTGGCCTATTATTACTGTTTTTTTCATTTACTTCATCAGAAATCCAGATTTTATTTGCTCTGCAGCAAAGATCTTGAGCTAGAATGGGGACTGACTGTGCAAATCAAGGCAGGCTTTGTCACCCTCAGCAAGAAAAAAACCCTGGCTGGGTGGTTTTGCACAGCTGCCCATGGGGACATATCCACAGCCATTTAACTGAAGAAGAAAGGGGTACAAATGGCTCTGATTGCTGCCTTTGAGCTGTTAAACCGAAAGACTGCCAGTGGCCATGCATGTTGGATACTTAAGACATCCAACTCTGAACTTAAATCAGAGGAAGCTGCAAGCCTTGATATCTTTAGTAAACCAAAAGTGACTTACAGCTGGACAAGAAAATAAATACAAATCTCCTAAGTCTCAATCCACATCCTGCTAATTAGTACCACTTACAAGCCTGGGTTTGGTGTAGTAGTAGTAACATACCACTCTGGCCAAAATTAAAAGTTTTGATTTTTTGAACTAGCCATTGACCCTTCTACCCACAGGTGGTTCAAAAGTGGCCCACAAGCACTTTGTTCTGGGGTGGATCAGTGTCTCCCTCCTCTAGCATTAAGAGCCAACCCCAGGGGCCTGGTAGCTGCTCACAAGTGGAAATTTTGGCATGAAGGGAAGCTAACTGCCTTAGCTACCAGCTCCCTGGCTAACCTTTGTGAGCAGGGCAAGAAGGGAGCAGTGTTCACTCAATCAGCTGCCATCCACAACCATCACTGATGGCAAGTGCAGCTACTGCTGTGGAGAGCTATTGTGTTTATTACAAAAACCTTCAGCAGTGAGAGCCAGCCGGACTAAAGGAGGCCCTTGTTCCCATGCCTGACTGCAGTAAGACCAAACATATTTTGTATATTTACTTTACAGCTGAACTTCACCCTATGTGCTGAACTCAGACATCTGTTTTTTATCAACCACACGCCAAAGCTTTTTTTCATGGAACAGCTGACACAAGCAGGAGGCACTCTGCAGCATGAGAGACAGCTTATTCCTGGCATAGCTTTTCCACATCCTGGCCCGAATTCCAGCAAGTGTGTGCCACCCTTCCTACCTGTCGTCCTTCCAGCTCAATCTGGAAGTTTTTTGCCGACTCCTGAGTCACTCGCCCTCCGAAGTCCAGCTGGTAGACTTGCGTTGCCTCGTTCCACAGTGGTTGCTTGTTGGCCATCACATAAACAAAGCCTTGGCTTCCCAGTCGCCCATCCTCCTTCTCACTGGCCTTCCGGCACTTGAATTCATCCAGCTCACTGGCTGTTCTCAAACTCCTTTTAGTTTTCCAACCCTTTTTATTGCCCTGGCTCTGGTTCATCAGTTCATCTCCGCTGATAAAAAGCTCTGGCTCACTCTCTGAACTGTCCTGAAACTCATTTGTCTTGTTTAGTTTCTTGGACTTCAGCTGATCTTTTTGGCTCTTGACCTTCTTCTTCTCCCTCCCCAGCCGAGGGCTGGCTATCAGTGAATTGAAGTCAGTCAGTGTCCTTGCCTCCTTTTTGACCTTGCCCTCAGTGATAGCCTGCACATTTCCTTCCTCGGCTCGACTGTCCAGGCGTTTGCGGCTCTTCTTGCCAAATTTGTCTGTCCTTTGGGGAACAGGGCTTTCTGTCAAGGAGAGCACCTCCTGGAAAGTGTCTGCTGTTTCCACCATTACCTCTGTGCCCACGTGGCCCTGCAGCTCTGCTGGCGGGGGAGACATGACCGGCTTCTCCACCACGAGGAGCGGCTTGGGGGGCAAGGTGCCCTGGGGGTTCTGCCCAGGTGGGCAGGCGCTGTACGAGCTCCATGGGTGCAAGGCGATCGGTGGCAACTGTAAACTAGAGCAAGTGCTACTTCCCGGGTACATGGGTGGCAAAGGGCAATAGGGGAGGTTGGATGGATAACCTGGCTGAAGCACAACTGTGGGCTCCTGCTGTGCAAACTGTGTTGGGGCCAGAGCNGTGCAAACTGTGTTGGGGCCAGAGCTTCTTTGGGGGAGCAGGGGGCCTGCATTCCCTGAAGGGGTGGGGCACTGTAGCCTCCTGGGTAAGGTACTCCAACCCCGTAACTCGTCTGAAAAGTGGCAGTGGGACTGGTTGGAGACTTGGGGGAAACAAATGGCACTCGAGACATATCCAGATGTTGAGCTTGACCAATGATGAGCGGAGGAGGTTTTAGAGGGTTGGGCACTGAGCTCTGAGATGTCCTTTCCTGAGGAACCCATATCTCTTCGCCCACCATAGGGTCCCACTGGTACGGCGGTGGCCGTTTTACACTAAGGGTAGCCTCTGTCAAGGACACAGGTCCGTGCCGTACTGATTTCTCCACGGGGCAGTGCTGAGAAAGGGCCTCATCCTCCGTGAAAGCGGAGTTGATATAATCCGCTCGGTCACGGGAATTGTCAGGCGGGCTCAGCAAGCTGTAGGAGGACTGGGAGGCCAGAGGTGAAGTACTGACAGAGTGAGCAATGACAGAGCTGTGTTGGGAGCCACTCCCTGTGCTCAGATCTGGTCTCAGGCCACCAATACTGGAAGTGCTGCTACCAGCATTGGCACCAGCGATGTTGCCCGCACCACCAGCGCTCGCACTGCTGCTGCTGCCGCCAGCGCCGCCACTGCTGCACTGGCTGCAGGTGTACAAGGCTGTGGGTACTCTCTGCTGGTACTGTGCCGACACAATGTTGCTCTTGACCTTAGGGGGAAGTTGCAAAGTGGCTCTCTGACCATCCATCAGCTGAGCCATTTTCAGGGCTGCCTCTCTGCTGTTCCTCCGCAGAGTGGCATGAATGATACTGCTGTCCAGCCTCTGCGCCATACTTCTGCCCTGGGACAGCTGGCTGGCAATGTCAGGGTAGGGCGGCGGGTCCCCGGTTGGGATGGAGTAACGGGGGACCGTGAGCCGGTTCAAGGTGGCGCTGGCACAGGGCTGCTGCATCTTCTTCTCGGCAGCCGTGATGCGCAAGGTGGCGGAGCTGCCGGGGCCCGGCAGGGTGTAGGTGCTCTGCGCACAGAGCATCCTGGTGCGAGGCCGGCACACCTCCTCCACATTCCCGCTGCTGTCGAACGTCGTTATCCGCTCGTACCCCAGGGGCGTCTGGTAGTGACCCGCCGGGTAGAGAGAGAACTCCCCCTTCTTGAGGCAGAGATCGAGGGGCGGCTGTGGGGGGCCAGGCGGGG
>VXBB01018794.1:27039-65206 GCA_013399915.1 Illadopsis cleaveri
ACAGAGCGTCACCGCCTCCCCGGCCGCCGCTCCCCGCCCCAGCATCCCGCCCCTGCCACGGCCAGGCCTGGCCCGGGGGCCTGACCCACTCACGGAGGGGCCACTCAAACTATCTGCTACCTGTACGGACTCCGCTGCGCCCGGAGGGGATGCTACCTGTTCCCAAAAGCGGTGGATCAGACCTCAGTAGGAACACCTAAGCCAGCCCGTCTCCCGTGACTCCTGTCGCGTAAGAGCTACTTGTAACAGCTGTGATCAACTTTAAAGCCGCTTCGTGAGAGTGACACTTCAGAGGTCACATTCTGAGCGCACTTTCAGCCTACACTATGATCCTCATGGACTGACACGGTATCAGCTGGCACTCACTCATCATCAGGTTTTAACTGCTTCCGCTCTAAACAGTAAGTTTTGCTAAATCAGAACTCACTAGTTTTCAGGGAGGGACTTTCGATAGTAAATACATCAACAAACAATTGAACAAAACAAACAGGCAAATAAATAAAAGAAGTGGAGCCTAAGAAAGTTCAAGACCTGCACTAAAGGCATTGTATAATATCTAGTATAAGGTTCCTAGACTCAATAAGCTTGGGAGAGCTGGAGAACACAGACAACAGTTGGAAAAAGCTGAGTATAGTGGGTGACAAACCAACCAGCTATGCAAAAGGAAGGAAGCTGAAACAGAGAGAGGAATATGATGGAATGAAATGCAGACAAAACTTAAAAAAGTTCTCAGAAGATTTGTAAGAAGAAAATGTGAGGCAAGAGATGATAAGCCAAAACGATTCAAGAAGTGGGTACTGTAGTCAGGGTGACTGCAGCATTAATGTTTGGACAGGCTGCAAACAGAAATGTATAAAGAAACATATATATATTAGCAAAAATTTCCCACATGTGGTGGCATTGAAAAAGGGAAAATGTGGCAAGAAGCAATTCTTATAATTTTGAGCAGAAGCGTGAAGAGTACTTAATTGTTTGCAGTTCCTTTTGCAAAAAGTGGCTGATTCCAATAGGAGCTACCACTGAAAAGCTGAAGCAGGGAAATAAGGACACTGGATCCAAGTAGATGTGCAGAAGTCAAGAAGTAACAAAACAGAATTAAGAGGGAAGACAGTAAATACTATATTAGAATTTCCAAGCATATTGCAAGTTTTTTTTTTTAACTTCCTATAAAAAAACCCCCAGAAATTGATAACTGAGTTGTACCAGTGGGTTTGTGGAAGGAAAAGAGACTGGGGATCTAGTGTCATATCCAGTTTTTATCCAGATTTATAACCACAATTAAGTGTGCCAAATTCTGTGGAGACCTGATTTGCAAGACCAGATCTCGTAAGAGATCCATTAGTCAGGACTCTTCCAAATGCTGCCCAGTTCCTAGTTAATTTCTAATTAAAATTCTAGTCATCTACCGATGCCCTATAATTACATTTTTGGTAACATCAGGCATCAGTCATGAACATGGGAGGTGTACAGATAGCACTGTGGCTGCACTGGCAAATACTTATGGTAGTTCAGTTCATTCCTTTGGAGGAAGACCAACAGCCAAACTTAACTGACCCTAAGGCAGTTCTGTGGTTCTGTGCTTGGCTGGCAGGCCATGCTTTCACCCTGATGCCTGCAGGCTTAGCAATTTAGCTGCCAGAGCCTGAGGTTTGATTGTTAGCGTGCCTTGAGCAACCATAAATGTTGCTGTCATTTTGCCTTATCCAATATCATTTGTTGTGGTGTTGCTTAATACTCCTGAGTGTTTAAATCCAATGTTTTCTTCATTTCTCCAATGGTTTTTAATTGATTAGTTTGCATACTTTGTAAGTTAAATCAATTCACTGTGCATTTGTCTTGCCAAATCTTTACTGACTACATTAAAAACCATCTGTCCCAAGTGTACCTCACTATGAACATTGCACTGCCCAAGAGCAGCTTTCTACTATATATTTTTTTAATCTATCATGTAATCATTATTTACCCTGCAACACTTTTTCCTGTAGTATATGGTACTTTTCCTTTATATGCAGGCTTTAGAAAGGATATCCCCAAAAACATTTTTGAAGATTTAAGTAGCCACCGTTTACTAGGTCAGAAATAAATTTCCAGAAGAAACTAGAAAGGAAAAAGTGGACAAGAGGAAGGCTATTACGGAGGACAGGGTAGTATGATTCTTCTACTAGCCCTCTCAAAGAGCTGTTACAAGAGTCTCTAATAATTTTCTCTCTGTTTATGTGGTGTACCTGCAATTATGAGCACCATTTCATCTCTTACTGCAGATTCAACCCAATTTTCAGGAAGAGATGAGAAAATTTTGTATTAACTTTCTTCTTTTCTATTTAGTTTTTGTATTACTTTCTGACAGCTTGGACCATGTTTCACAATAGCAAATGTTGGGTGCTTCCTAGTAATAATATATATACAGTCACCAATGTCTCTATTATTTTCTTCAGATACTACAGGTGAGTATCATGTAGACAGAAATGAAGCAAGCCAAGTCCCCCAGATTGTGGAAAAAAATGGGCTTAATTTGAAACATACAAGTATTTAGAGGTCCAGAGGACTACTCTAGTGCTTGGGTCAGACAAAAGCTGTGCTGCTGTCAGCAGTTGAAACTTTGGTCTGAAATAATGAGAACACTTCCAGTTGTTTCAGTAGACTTTAGCACAGTAGTCTTTAATTGCTTTGCAGTGCTCATACTCCTTCCTCTTTAAAGGGTACTGGCATGACAGCCACTTCCATAGTTCCAAAAACTTGTGACCTGGCAACAGGAATCCCTCAGTGATATGAAAATTCTGAAAATGTATTAATTTATCTTATTTTCTACTGTTTGTTAGCTTTATTGGCATGATGATTTTGTTTTGATTGGAGGAGGTCTTCAGCACTTCCAGTCCTTTCACCTCCCACATCATATTACCTGCACCAAACCTTCCCTGCACTGCTGAAATCTTCTGCTACCTTACATCTCAGTGAAGGGAGAAGATCTTACTGATCCTGCTTTGTTTATCAACCACTTTATTACTTTAGCCTCTTAGTAGTAATAAAAATCCAAATGAGCATTTATCTCTTCTCAAAGGGTGGCTGAGTTTCATGGGAACCTACTCTCCAACCCAAGCTCCTATCTGTGCTTTGATGCCATCAGGTCTCAAGAACAATCTGTTTGCATTTCCAACACATTACAATTCTGTCTTATCAAGATGCAGAATTCAAGGCTTCTGTCTGTGGAGAATTCCTAGCAAACTAAGATGAATTAGCAGAGGACTAATTTCCCAATGAATTTGAAACTAAGGAGCTCTTTATGGATTGTATTTTCTACACACTATAGAAAACAATGCCCAGAATACATACTAGCCTTATTTTAACTCAGTTCTACAGGACCCCATCAGACTAAAATATTTTGATTTGTGTGTTTACCAAAGAGGACCATGACACAACTAACCTGACCTCCACCTAGCTTAACCCCCAACATGGCAGCCCTCCAGCTCCTCCTTACCTGGTAAATCATCTTCGTCTTCGCTGAAAACATTTGGATTAAAGACAGGCATGTTAATGTAGTCCATTGAAATCTTCCGCACTTCTGGGAGATATATCGTCATCTGCCTGGGCTGCAGATGCAGCAAACTGGTTTTATATATTACTAGAGAAAGAATATAACAAGAAACAAGAAAGTCTGTTACACAAATAGCATGTAAAGCTAAGAAAGATGCAATTCAAAGCAGACAGAAGGCCTATGAATATTGTTATTTTCTGTATACATGTGCATGGGCCATGAGCCATTATTTGTCAAATCACTATGTAACACTTTGCATACATAGGATAAGAGATTGTTGTTTTCAGCTATTTCTCTTTAAATGGAAGCAGCATCTCTGTAATTAAATAATTACTTCATCTTGTATTCACATCTATTTTTATGGAAGGAAAATACTTTTTTCCATTCTACTTTTGAAACTTCTCACCACAGGATGCGACCAACCTATAGGGGAAAACTGGAAAGCTCTCAGGAAGGAAATCTGCTAATGGCTACTCCATATAAAGAAATCCCACTGGGCTCAGGAAATCCCTGGGACCCAAACCATTGGAGACTGGGAGAACAATTGAAAGAAGTATCACAATACATTTACTCTACATTTATATCTTTCCCTATCTGCTACCGGCAGTGGGAAAATCGGAATGACCTGTGGTCATTCAACTGCTGACAGCAGTCCATATAGCCACAGAAGCTATCCATCTAATTCTGCATCCAGGGCACCGTTATGCACTCCTGGCCCAACTATATAATGCAACACAAGACAAAATAAGTTTTCTAAAGAGCTCATTAAACTGCTAGACTTGTGTTAATACTTCAGTTCAGAGCTCATTTCTGTGAGCTGGTATCCCGTTTTTTACCCAGCCTTCTCGCTTTGAACAGGACTATTGGGTAGAACTGGCCTACCCAGAAAAAGGTTGATAGATAACTGCTGCTTTTAATGGTGGCTACCAGATTACTGATGCTCCAGCAGGAGAACCATGTGATGAGGCTCTGCACTGACTTGAAGAATCTTGAGCATGAGGCTGTAATAGATTTTTCATATAACTTGTAGCTAAATAACTATAAAAATCTGATTTTTAAAAATACTTCTACTGCAGTAACTTAAAATTTATTAATTCCATAGTCCTCTTGCAAAAAGTCTTTTTTTGTGCGGGTTTTGTTCAAATAAACTGCCAAAATAGAGGCCTGGGCTCAAATGTTAATTTATTGTTTTATTACAAGTGAGACTTTTAGCATTTTATTGAGCATCTCATTATTGTATTTACAGATTTTAATCTCCTTTAGTTACAGTAAATTTAATAAAATCTAGTTCCCACTGTTCACAGAAAGTAAGTGTTTTGTTAAAGAAGCCTTTTGGTCACTTACAAAAAATCTCATGGCATAAGTTTCTCGTTTGTTAGAAAGAATTTGACATGCAAAAAAATCAACAGTTTACTTTTACCTGCACCAAGGTTAGTTGGTAGGAAAGCAGCCAAACCCACAATTTTAAATTTGGTTCCCCAGATGTTAGATGTGACCTGAGCAAGGTAGTTGTGCTGCAAAACAAAAGCAAGATCATTTTTACCTGTTAAAATCTGTATCAAGCTCTAATAAAAAACTGCAGAGCAATCAAGCTGTTGCAAGTGATAATGCAATTTCAGTTTCTGTTGTTTTTATTATATTGAAACAGCCTAAAGTGCCTATGTAGCAACAGTTTTACCCAGTCATTAAGAAGACTCATTCTGATATCTTAACACTATCAGAAATGATGTATGCAACAGCCACAGGGTGATTAAAGCTATTGAAGATCTGAACAACTCTT
The DNA here is from genome assembly GCA_013399915.1 of Illadopsis cleaveri. Classification (NCBI taxonomy): domain Eukaryota; kingdom Metazoa; phylum Chordata; class Aves; order Passeriformes; family Timaliidae; genus Illadopsis; species Illadopsis cleaveri. Next base: position 32,352 of record VXBB01018794.1, read on the forward strand.
AGTGGAGAATGCCTGCTTAGTGAGAACAGGTCTGTTTTCTGGCACTTGCTGCTCCTGCCCAGCAGGACCATGTGGCTATTCTGTATTTCAGAGTGATACACCCTGCCCGTTGGTTCTACGCTCATGAATCACTTTATAGAACAATAAACAAGACAGAAATTAATTACTCATAACAACAAACATATATTCCCCTGGAGCTCCTAAAGCAACTTCCCAAACCACTGTTGCCATGGTACACATATTATGGGTCTGAAAGTCTAACAGATTTTTCTCAAAGGCCAGGAGTTATGCTGCCAGTGTCAGGAGCAGGAGTTAAGCCTCAGGTCTTCTGCTATTTTCGAAGGGCTTTTGGTCCTATCTCCGTGTAACTGCTCTGGAATTTTTCATAAAAAGGAAAAAGCAAAACAAGAGAGCAGAAAAAAACAAACCAGACAAAAGAAAATTAAAATAACACAGGCTGTTCTTAATGAAATATACTACCCAGACAGTTTTACAGCCTGCTAAGTTTCATTTATCCAGAGGACATGAACACCACAAAGAGCACAAAGTGGTAATTCCATTCCTTCCTTCCAATTAAGACTGTTTCGTGTTAATTATGAAACAGATCATGTGGTCCTCTGAAGCAAACATGTCCTTATCTCTGCAATCCCTAGCAAAGCAGAGAGTTATGGTGGCATTAAGATGGGTCTGAGAAACTGATGAAGTGTTTTCACATACACTTTCAAAAAGCAACAACATCACCTAGTATAAAACCTCTCACATGGATTCACACTGACAAAAGTAAGTGGTCCTGGTACTTACCAAACAACAACCTGATACTCCACTGGCACTTTCAAACATTAGTAGTGAACTGGAAGATGGAATTCTCTCACTCTATCTACTTATTGTAATTTAATGAAAACGTTTATTGCTGATCATTGGATCTCTATCACAACATGCTGCCTTGTGAAAGAAATGCATTTGAATCAGGTATGGTAACAATGTGCACAATACCTGAGTAATATCTTCTAAAGGAAACTCTCTTCGTGTCAGGCTTGGTGAACCAATAGAGGGTTTCCTTATTGGTAACCTTGGTGATCTTGAGATCTCCTGTGCAGCTCGTGACATCTTTGGAGATTTGCGAGCTTCTATATTGATCCTGCAGGTAAAGCAATACTTAGAAACAACAATGGGCAAGCTAAAATGCACAAAACTCATGTCTTTGAATGGAAAGATGTAAGAAGAAGACAACTGGCAGGATATCCTTGAAGTGGCTAACAAAGACTGTAGAACCCACATGATGGAGAATTACAGGTCAAATTTGAAGACACAGAAGACCTGACACATTTGCAGTAAATCATGCCGGATGCTTTCCAATTAATTTAACAAAGCTTATAGCAGTTCTGTCAGATACAATATATCTTCCACTAATCCCTAAAAGGTGTAGAGATGAATGATCTCTGCTATGCAGACTTTGAGCAAAGTCACAAGAAATGAGAACATGACACCTCAGCTGACAGATTTTCACATTAGTATACAGAAAACCAAGGCTCCACAAATGTTGTCAGTGTTCTTACCCTAAGCCAAAAGTTATTTCTACCTCCCACTATACAAGGAGGGGTCAAGATCACCAGCTCAAGCACCTAACAAGCTCACTGGCAGAAATGTAACAAACAAAAGTAAAATGGTCTGAAGGATGGAATACATTCCATGGTGACAAGAGAGAAAAAAAAAGAAGAGGTGAGAGAGCATATAAAATCTTTCTTTGAGACTGCCTGGGGAGAAGTTGCGCTGTATTGTTTCCCATTACATTTTGTCCCAGAAATCTTCCCTAAAGTCCAACTCTATGCCAATCTCTGAGACCACCCCAGAACTTCACTCTGTAGAGGACCCCAATCTTACAGAGAATTCCTATGTGCCCAAACGAGTTTACTTTTCATTTTACAAGGCGTCAAGATAGGGAAGGAGAGGCAGGGAGGAAGAGAGGCCACTTGGGGAAAGAGAAGAAGAAACATCCAAGACATTATTACCTGGGGAGTTTAGGTGATTTGCTAGCTCGACTGATTTTTGGAGATTTCTTTGCTGCCCAGTCGTCGCTGAGTTCGATATCGCTGGAGTCAGAGCAGTTGCAGCTGTCAATCACAGTGGAAATCAAGCTGTTTCCATAGATTTCATCTATCAAGACAGGCCCCAGAAAATTTAAGTGATGCTTCAGAAAACTGGTATAAATTATAACTCTCAGTCATCAGAAGCATAAACCCAATCCACAGGCAGCAGTTGAAATAAAACTTTGCAGAGGAAAATTAAATGTTCTCCACTCTGCCTTCAAACTCCAAATTTCCAATGGTTTGAACTTAAGTGAACTTGATTCAGAGGGATGAACACCATTCAATCGACTTTGAAATTGAAACTAAAGAATATTTTCTGTTAATTAATAATTTATTTTCCATTACTCAGAATACAAGAAGTTCTCTTCTGTAAAACAGAAGGCAGCAGGGTATAATTACAGAAGCTTCTAGATCACAGTAAACATTTTTTTCACTTCAGAAAAAAATATCAGATGCCACCATCCAAATTGCATATATGTATTTTTTAAAACTCTTGAGGATTTAATGTCCAAAGTATTGCTAAATCATTTTTATACAGAGTGACAACTGAATTCTACCTGCTTTTCCATCTGTTTTAGGATCCATGATGACAAACTCCGGCCGCAACTTGCTGATACGACGTCCTTTCAGGATGGGCACCAGTCCCCCAAGGTATTCCAAGTACAGAGTGTAACATGGACCACCGACCTCTGGGTCATCCTCCGTCCGCTTCATGGTGCAATGGAGCCGTTCATTACCAGCTGTTGGGTAGCTGACAAAATCTCTCATATTGTTTGGGTCTGGGATGGGAGGCTTAATTAAACAGAGGAAGGAAAGAGAAAGTTTTCTAATATTGGCTGGGATTTTTTTCTGTGGTGACTTAATCCCAACATAACTAACTGAATTTGAACCCAACTCTAATTTGGCAGGTGAAGGTTAGTATAGGTTACTTCATGAGTTATGCAGGACACACATGCAAGACAGAATGGCTGTGTGTTATTTAGTTAGTTGTACACAGAAAACGAGAACTAAGACTAGTTACATCAAAAAGGAAGGTTGAACCTGTGGTCAGAGCACTGAATGAGACAACAAACCTGTCCTCAAGTTCCAGCTCTTACCAGAAACTTCTTTTTGAACTTGAGTAATGTGGTCAAGTCAAGTATCAGAGTATCTTGTCTCCTGCAGGCCCTCCATGTGAACCTGGACACTCAGATCCCATTCCTGGTTAGTATTGGTACATGCTATGCGCCTCTATGCTACAATGCTGTCAACTCTGAAAGAAGGTTGTACTTTTTATATCACTTCCAAGCACATACCCCATCCTAGCTAAGGGCCTATTTGTGTGCCATGTAGAGAAATACAAGCACAATGCTTGAGTTACTTTGCCCTGCTTGCCAGCACACTGTATTAATCCATTAAAAACTCAGTCCTAAAGCAATAGGACTCTTTTTGTCTAGGACCGTATAGCCTGTATGACACAAATACTATTCATGTGTAAAAGTCAACAGAGTTTCTTTCAAAATGAAAGTAGAAGGAAAAAAAATAAGGTAGGGAAAAAAAAAAGTTTCTTTAACCTGACAAATGGGGGTAGGCTGAGGAGTGACCTATAATGTGGTCCGCAAGCTGGAGAGGAAAGAGGAATGTCCACAGGGAAGGGGGTGCCTTGCCTAGCCCTGAAGGCATGGCTGGCAGCATGGGTTGAGTGGGTGACTGAGGATCAGCCAGGGTAAAGTGTAAGTGCTGACGAGGCTCCAGAAACACCCAGGGAACAGGACAGGCACGTGACTTCTGCAAACCCTGCTTCCACCTCTCAGCTACACAGTGCCACAACTGCTCTGCATCCTGGCATCTCCTCTAGGAGGTGACACAAGGGCCGCTGGCACCCATGTGTCCCTGTACTGCCCTCTGATCCCCACCAGGGGTCCCAGCCAACTGCTGCCTTCATCCAGTCCCCTCCCCCGCCTTCTCTGACAGCCAGCAAAGTGTCACTGATGCTCTAGAGAGGGATGACTCTGGAACAACATGGAAAGCATCCTGGGGAGAAGGATGGAAAGAACTAGAAAGAACTGGAGACTTCCAGTCTGATAAATGCTCTGCATCTTTGGAGATCCAGGAGTTATGGTTACAGCAAGGCATTTATTGTTCTTTGGCAAATGAAATGATTTACAGTTGCATAAACTGATTAGCAGCACCCAAATGGAACCATGCTAAATTATTATTTTGTAGGCATAATTTGTTCTCATTAAGCTGGGCCAGCCCCACTGATTTCAGATTAGTTGTTCTAGCTCTGCATTGTTTTAACAAGGACCTCTGGCTCATGAGACTGCTGTAACATGTACACAAAAAGTCACAAAAATATATGTTTGAATGTCAAGCATTTACCAGCTAATGCTCTGGTCTATAGGCTGTGATAAACAGCTTGGAAATCCCAAGATGTTACTGAGGGCAAAACCATGAAACAAACAGGTTGTGCAGATGGTTCTGCCAGTAGTACAGGAAGAAGTGTGATACCTGGTTCATTATCCCATAGCACTGTTGGAGCAGTAAGATTAGCAGAACTCACTGTTAGTAGAAATGTTTGGGTAGCCCCAGGTCTTAAGCCTAACCTTCCTGGCAATATAAGCACTCATGTGACATGTACAGAGGCAACAGTTCTACTCCTGTGAATCCCCCCACAACCATGACAGAGTATTATCACCAGCGTGAGCCTCTTCAGAAGTCTTTGTGAGTCACCACTTGTAACATACTTGGAAAGGCCATCTCCATGGAATAATGCAGATCAGCATGTGTGAGCTTTCTTTTCAGATTTTTAATAGGCACCAAATGCATCAGTGGGGTCTTGAAGAGGATACAAAAGCTTTTAAACCGATAAAATCTTAAAATTTCGCCATTGCCACTTAGGAGCACCATGGAGGGGGCGGATCTAGTAACACTTTCCTCTGTTTATTTCTTTTTACCTTGATTGTTGGTATGAAGGCAGTGGTGAGGTACGAGCAGAGCCGCGGGGGCAGGGTCAGCTTGCTGATGTCCTTGTCGTCCCGCAGGCAGCTGGCGATGCTCTGCTGGCACAGCAGCTGCAGGCTGGACACCCTGTGCTCCACCCGGACCACGTACAGCGCCGGCCCGGAGGCCATCAGCAGCCGGGAATCCCTGTGACCCCAACAGATCGAGATGATGGGACGCTGCACGAAGAGCAAAGGGATACGACTTCAAAGCATTTTGTGCAAAAGACCTTTCTTTCCAGGATGGCTGCACAACAGGTGATCACATGAATTCAGCACCAATCACATTACCCTAAGGCTTCCAGAGACTTAAAAGTGCCCACCATTGCCCACAGAAGAAAAATGTGAACATTTCAAATCATCAAAAGCAGCAGTTAATGTTTATTCAGTGCTTTTTACTCAGGATGCTTAAAGCTCTTCACACAAGAAATCAGCTACCAAATTCAGTACCTAGAGAGGATAAGTGACTTTAAAGACACAGAGTGTTGAGAAGCAGGGTCTTTTGATGCCCTATCCAAATGATTCATTCAGTCATCTAATCAGTCCTCATCCACTGGTAACAGCTCATATTTTACAACAGAAGAGTTAAATTATATGCCCAGAGACACTTAAAAAACAAGTGGAGAAAACCCAATCAGCTTTCTTGTCTTGCGCCAAGTCTTCTGCTGCAGTGTCTCTTTTGAACTATTCCCAGAGGAACTGAACTGTGAAAGAGCACCAGGAAGGCAGCAGAGAATGGCCTTTTGTCTTCTACTTGTCTACACTCAGAAATGTCCAAATCACAACAGTAAAAACAGAAGGAGTGAGGGCCAACTAGTACTAAATGTCACAAGGTGGAACAGAATAATGATAAACAAACACTGCTGCTTAGGACATTTATTTCCTGCTTGCAAGGAGCTCCCTAAAATTTCCTTCTAAACCTCATCTCTTCTTGTAAAATACCAGTCTGTTGTGACCTCCTCTAGCCCTATCATCATTACTTTTGCCCTTAAGTGCTACTTGCATCCACCTGTCATCTCTTGCTTTCTGTGTTACAAAGCACCTGCATTTGCTTGTATACATACACCCTGTGGTATTTCAATCCCATCTGCTACCTCTGCACAAATAAACAACACAGACTAAAGATGAAACTCTAACTCCATGAAGAATACTATACAGCAGGCTGCCATCAGTGAACTGCAAAAGGTTTACTCCTTTCTGTGAAGGTCTTCCTTGTTTTTACAATCTGTGACACTCAGAAGTTTAAGCAAACATGTTTTTCATCTAAATTATGAACTGTATTTATTGAAAGGTCAGGGCATCTTTGGAATATCTTTTCACAAAATGCATCAAACAAGAAGGCAGGGTCAGGACAACTCTATTAGCAGTACGGCACCCAGATAGCACAGTTAGATCAGCCCAGAGGTTACTCATCTGGCCTGGGAAAAAAGCCTGCCTTCCATTTACAAATTCAAGATGCTTAAAGGCGAGTAACTGGGAAAAGATGTTTTTATGTGACTGATATGAAGCAAAATACAGCTGGCATAGCACTATATCAATGTTTATCATCAAGATAAAGCATTGGATGAAAAACCTTTTCACAGAAGAGATCTTCCCTACTATGTCCCCTTATCCTAGATTTAAATTCCAAGGAAAATACTGGTTTTAAAGTAGGAGGAATGAAGGAACTTCTTCTTAATTACATCTAGGCAATACCACACACACACCTCCATGAAGGCACAAATCTTCAGGCTGACTGATACACAAATAGAAAGCAGCAACATGTGAACCTTGTGATTTTCACAGTAATTGCTAAATGCATTTTGTAGTGGAGAACTTCAAAAGAATTGAGAAATCCTTTGTGTACCATCAGTAATTCTTCATGGCTTGTCATAACCATAATCTGTGGGATACAGCCTTACATTTGAGGTCACATGAACTACCCCCTACTGATTGATATTTTCATGATTTGTGAGTGTGTCTTGGCCCTCCCACTGTCTGGCAGCAATGAGACAGTTAAAGCTGCTTACCAAATAAATGCCATTGAAAAGGCACTGGCACAAGGTAGGTACCTGCCACATCTACTATATGACAGCTTGAGAACAGCACAGTAGAAGTGACCCTGATTTTTCCCAAGGGCTGAATCCCAGCATGGGCAGCACTATCCACCTCATCATTACTGTGGGATCCAAAATGCATCCTGCTGTTCACCTTGCATCAGCTTACCTATAAACACAGTGAGGGAACAAACAAGTATGTGACTTGGCACACAAATGTTTATTTATTGGATAGACTTTAACATCAGAAGAGAAGTCTAATATCCCAGCTATCATAATCCAATACAACACATCCAGACCTGATGTTTCATACTGCAGCTATTATAACCCAATGTATCACACCCAGGTAGGACATTCTTCATCCAAACAGAGTCAAATAAAACCACCTCTTTCCTCAGGTTACTGCTGCATGCAGAGAACATCAGAAGTGCAGACAGAAGCAGTGCAAGAACCTTTGCAGTCTAAAACAAAGTCTCAAGGAAAAGGCTTTTCAGAAGCTTTGAAACATGGGGTGGGACCTCTGGCAACACAGCACGGTGGAGCTCTGAAGAGTAGAAAGTCATAGACTGAAAACTTCACCACTGTTTTCCAACAGGCTATGATAATTCAGTCACCTTCTAAACTGCTCAATGCATGATGCTCTTATATTCTGTTTATGAATGTATATGCAAACAATATGTGAGTGGGTGCATGTTTAAACAAACACACACACAATACCTGCAAGTGCTGTACTGTTTGTAAATCCCAACATTTCTACTCTTCCATTTGTACAATTAGTCTTCCCACACACCTCATTATGCTTTAGTATTTTCAACCTCAACAAAGTGCACTTGTACCACATCACCAGACACACCTTGCCTTCCTTTCTCTGAAATGGTCAGACCCTTGGTGCTCCTCCAGCCCAGTATTCCGCAATATTTAATTTACAATGAAGGGCTAAGACTTCAGATGAGCTTCAGGGAAAATTAGCCTGTCATTACAGGCTTGGAGAAATAAAAGATCATCCAAATGCCAGATCTGACCTGACCTTTAAAGTACTGCTCCAATAATATTTTTCAATAACTATGCTTCCTAGTCTTTCCCTTGCTGGACAAGGGATATGAATCAATTACTGCAACAAGTCAGTTAATAGCTGGCCACAGCTTTCTTTTCAAACTTTACTGAGAAAAGCAATTGACCTCCGACATCCAACACAACAGTATTGCTCCTCATAAAACAACCACTTATTTGAACTGTTTTAGCAAAACAAGGAAGGACAAAAGTTGTATCCAAAAGTTGTATCCACCCGTTACAAAATGAACAAGCAGACTCTAGGACAGAAGAATTTTATTTTCCATGTTTGCACAGTTGGGGTTTTTTTTCTGCTAGGGACAAAGAAACACAGCTACAAATCTAATGTGAGAATTTCTAATCTCACTTTGCATATAAAAACAGCATTAGGTTTTGAAAAATCTCAGCATAAACTGTAAATACCTGAATGAATTCTAGGGTTTAATTACCAACATGTAGCTCTATGACAATTATATATTAGAAGCCATTGGCTAAAATACAAGAAAAAAAAAGCTTTATCAGGAGAAATACTGACTGAAAACACATCTCAACAAGTGACCAACAAGGAGCTCTTTTGCCATTTCTTTCCAAGTGGGCTTGAAAGTGAGCTGTAGCTACTCAAATCTGTACCCCTAGCTGGGATGTCGATTCCCCTTAGAAGAGCATGCAGGAATGGATATTCCCACTCAAAGCTCTGTGCTTGCTTCTTATAAGTCACTTACTCTACTGCCTCTCTTACAGGAGAGAACATAATTTATATACATTCCATCACTTGTACGCAGTTCAGTCAATGAAAACACTGTTCTAGCTGATTCTTGCTGCCTGCCTTGAGCTCAGAAATCCTGAGCCAAGGGGTCTGCCTGCTGCTTGAACTAATCTCTTGTTTGTTGGCACTGGGACTCCCACTGGTAATGAAATAAAAATAGTATTCCAGGGCAGAAAGCCCAGGAACTAGCAGGACTTTTCTCAGGAGGAAGAACACAACTGCAAAATAGTATCCATTGAATGGCATGTGTAAGTACATTGCTTGCTTGCTCTCACTGCAGACTGCTGATGTGGAGATGCACACTCTCCCCTCTCAGAGACAAGCTGAAAGGTGCAATGGCTGCAGTGCCCACCTGGCTCTTCTGAGTCATGTGTGCTCACCTCTGAACTGCCACAGCCTTCATGGATGGCTGTGGGAAACCAACCTAACACTCCTTCATTCTTCTACTCCTCATAGTTACAGTGGGAAAAATATTAACTGCTAAGAACTGATGGTGACAAATGATGAGAAATCTGCCACTGCTGTGGCCTGATATGATATGGTATGATTTTTGATGTAATAAACTCTTATTTGATTTGCAGCTGTTTCTTATATCCTCTCTATTTCTACAGCATTTTTTACAGAAGACAATATAACAAGATTCCATTTTAACAGAAAGAGTTGCTTAGGAAAGTGTTTTCAATTTCCAGTGCTGATCAAAATCCATTTTTGCAGCAGAGATGATCTGATGGCCTATAAAAAGAACACCAAGGTCTTTATTGGTATTCTAAAGCATGTTTCACCAGTTAGTTCTAAACTGTTGCTTTTTTTTCCTGTAAGATAATAACCTCTTCTTGAAGCTTTGTTGTCATCCCATAACAACTAAATAAAATTGATTTCAGGCAATATAAATGAAAGGCAACATTAATTCAGATGCAACAAACCTGAACACTCTGTGAAATAAATGAAGAAAAGTAAGCAAGGTCTGCTCAGCTGAATAACATAAAAAGCTTCTTCTTTCAGAACAGTTTGATCTGAATTAAATCTAAAATTGCACCTTCCTTCTTTTAGCCTTTGCAGAACTACCAGATTTCTGCAGGATCATATAATCTTAAATCTATTCATTTAGATGCTGGGATATTTCCTGCAGAGAGTAGTCTGTGAAATGCTGACAGCAGCAGGTCTAAAGCAAGTTGGTTGTCTTCTCAAAGACTTCTGGAAACTTCTTCCCTAAAGATTTAGTCTTTGGTACACCACTTTGGATTAGGTTTTAAAATATTACACTGATAAACATGGGGTTTTTACATTTAATCTTGTTGTCTATACCATATGTGAAGCTTAGTTCACTCTCATCCTCCTTCGCTGCACTTGAGATGTAATCTGTACTCACACCAGCTACACAGTGATATAAAACCTTAAAGTAATGTAATTTTACTGTAGGTGTATGGAGGAGATCTGCATTGTAGCTTCTAAATCTGTGCTCTTGTTTCCCTGGTCCTCTCTGGGACATATTAAAAAACCATAAAAATTGAAGAAGGGACCAAATCTATGCCACAAGACTGAACCATTAGAAGAAAAAATTCACAAGTTTGTTAAAGTTGGTAGTTAGATAATGTTGAAAAGATCCTGTAGGAGACACCTGTTTGAAGTTCAGGATATAGGAAGACATGACGCATCTGTTTCCAATCAGAAGCAGGTACAGTTAGTTAATATAATAAAGACCTGTCTGCACATTAGATGAGAACTTTTAAAGTGACAGAACTGGGTTGCAGCATTTGGTAAACAGTTTTACCAGGCCTATAAAATAGTCTTAAAGGAGTTGATTATTCTCATCCCTGCTTGATGCCAAGGAAAGGTTGTGAGGACTTACCAAACAACATAAGAAATTAACATTCTTCCAATAAAAACATTATGACCAGTAGGGCAGCCTGCTGTTGCAATCTCATTTTTAAATGTTGAAAAAGCAGGACCATGAAAAAACTGGGTGTATTTTTGGTACCTCACATTGGTGTTTGTGATGTATACAAGGAGAGGCAAGTGAGAGGTAAATTTTACAGAAATTGATAGTATGTTTTTGAATAGTCATCAGCTGATCACCAGCCCTTAAGATATGTTCTCAGTTCAATATTTGACCAGCCCTTACTGATGCTTTTTCAGCTCTTTCCACTCTATTCTGCAAAGACATCCTTGCAGGATGCCAAGCTGAAGCCGCAGAGCCAGGAACAGGAGCGACTGCTGCACTATGCCAACTCTACCACTCTGTTTATGAATGCTCTTCTTCAAGCAAAGCTACTGCTTTTATTTCAATACCTCTAAACAAGTGTGATTTCCCTATCTAGAGTGTTATAGTCAGCAAACTAGGTTTATGAACTATAAATTCCTACACTGAAGGTAAAAGCTTAAGAAAGTTAATCCAACAAGACAGAGGACGCCAAAACTGCACTAAAGCTGGAGGAGAAGGCAGCATATAAAACATCTTGAAGGGATCCATGTCAACAGTCATCATTGAGATGAGTTACCTGCAGTTCCCAAATCTATTCTACCACTGGGGTTTGCAGTGACTTCATGTTCAGTAACATTCCAGCCAAGCTGCATATAAATCCTGTCAGTCTTAGACTGAGTTTTGTTATAAACAATAAAATCCATTTCCTGAATATCCTACCAAAGACAGGACAGACAAACAGCAGAAACAAAAACAGTTCAGTGTTTTTGTTTACTGACAAAAATTTCTGACAAAATTACTGACATCTGCTGTGTCAAAGAATTGGGACAGAGGATGATACAGAAAATCAGTTTTTTACCTGTAATCCATTATTTTTTATGTTCATGGTTGTTTTATTTTTTCTGGCTTTTGTATTCAGAACAACATGCATTTATAATCAATGTCCTTCACCAGTCACGTATTTGCTTCTTCATAAGAAAGTCTTAGCAGAAGAGTTCAAGATGAGGAAATTCTTCTGTTTTCTTAAATTGCTTTTTAATTCAGTAACCAGTGATGAATCTTATAAAATCCCATTATAAGTCTGGCTGCTGGTACAGAAAACGAATTAATTTACTCTGATGAATTTGTCATGAGACAAATTACTAGGACCACTGACTCACTCTCATCTTTGCACATACATATTTGGAGCAGAGACACAGCATAACAGAAGTTACCAGCAATTTTTTTGCAACAGTGGTTTTTATCTGGTTTTGTCAGTAAACAAAATACTTAACAACGTTCCAGCATACCTGTCATTTAGCTGGTAATACTGCTAGACCAGCATTCAAATACATAGCAGAATAAAGTCCACATGAGCAGATACAGGTGTTCTTCTGAAAGATCCCTCACTTCCTCCTGCACCTGAGTAAATATGAATTTAGATGCACCAAACAAAGGGACTAAAAACTGACTAATAAGAGAAGAGGAGTGGCTCTAATTTTAGGTAGGTTTATGCACAGAGTTTTTAAATAAACGTAAATGTATCAGTTTGAATGTTATTTTTATCCTGATTTCCGAAGGAAATGAGACTCCTTGATTCTGTTATTAAACAGTGGTTGCCTTGCCCTGACTGTCCTCATCCTACACTTGCAACCTGGCTTGCAACTTCTGAAGCTGTTGGCTTTTAGTCTGCAGTTGACAACGGGGAAAGAAATCTCCCTTACATTAAAATATTGCTGTTCCCAACAAAAATAGAAGCTGGAAAGAGCAAAAAGGCTTATGTTACTACTTCCACTATTAGAAATACTGCAGTACAAACTTGGCATTCACCTGTTCTGTCTGACCTCTCAGCTGCCCTGTAAGCATCCACATAATGGCAGAATAATTAGCCTCTACATCAGCCACAATATGTACTTTCTCCCAGATGGTTGAGGAGAAAGGAGAAGAGCTGAAAACATGAAAAGAAGTTGAAGCTATACATGGATAGCTGTACAACTAGAGGAGATGAGAGTACTTAAATGAAGGAGAATTTGAGATTAGCAGGAACAAAGTAATGATGGAAAAGCCCTCACACAGGTGTACCTTGGGGCAACCTGACCTGATGGGTTCTGATGCTCAAACCACAGAGTGATTTCACAGCCTGGCACCAGAGGGTTCAACAGCTAATGTGCACATACTGAGTTCTGTTACTGAAGTAACAGAACAAGGTTTGCTTTTCACCTTGGGAAAAAGCCCTTGCTGGGAAAAAGCAACACTGATATAAATATGTTTTCTTCAGAACTGATCCAGAGAGGGAAGGGCTGTGCTACTTTGATGCAGGGGCTACGTTTAAGAAAATAAAGCTGTGTTTATGGGTAAGTCCTTTAGGTACCTAAATTAGCATTAGATATCACTGTACATATTTAGGTTGGCTTTAGAGACCATTATTTTACACTTTACACAACTAAAGAATTCTATCTAAATTAGAGTGCTAAGGTTAATAAGCACAGGTTAATGCTAAATATAAGCAAACACAAAGGCTTAGCAGATGGTTTACTATGTCACCCTTTTGCATCCACTCCAGATCAGGGTACTGGAAAAAAAAATGATAATACACGGTATCATCATTAAATATAATTAATATATCTACAGCATTTTCCTTCACTTTCAGATATCAAAGCTATTATAAAGTTTCATTACTAGCAGCAGAAATCAGAATGGAGTCATCCCTAGTCTGCAGAAAATTACATTCAGCTGGGCTCTGAAGTACCAGCAAAGACCTATGAAGCATGTTGTGCTCCTGAGCAGCTCATAGACCATGTGCTGGCATTTACTTGGCAAGTTACATAACTGAGGTTACTGCATCACACCAAATGATTGCACACCAGAAAATTACAATAACAAAGATGGAATAATCTTGTAGTTATGATACTGGACTTGGAATATTTTTGTCCAGCTCTTGGCTCTGCTATACCATTAAGCAAGTTATTATTTTTTTTCTCTTTAGTCACTTATCCATAAAACAATGGAATTTTCTGTCTGTTCATGGCCCAGTGAGTTTGGGAAACAGACCTTCTCCTTTTGTATTTCCACAATACCTAGCACAGTGGACCTTAGAATCAGGTGCAGTCTTGCATGTCTACCTTAATGCAAACAACCATTGTTTATAGCACATTTTAATCTATATTGTGTTTTAGGATGGATTCAGGACATTTTGCAACTTTTTCCATATTGCAGGTCTACAGTAATGAGCTAATGTAGGAAAAACATGTCAGCAAAGCATAGAGAACAGACTTTAAGAATGCCTCCTACCTGCACAGGTGTCTCCAGAGTGTAGATATGTTCCCCACGCACGTTGTAGAACTTGACAAGCGCGCTTTTCAGCAGGGAACCATTGCTGAGGTCAACCAGCTGGTTCTGCTTCTCCATGCCTGCTACTGCAAGCAGGTCTCCTTGTGTGCACCACTGTACCACCACATCTGAAATCACAAAGATGCTTTGCAATAACCACTGACTAGAAACAACAGGAACAGTATTTCCAGGTGCTGCAAAGTGACTTGACAAGATAAAACATGATTTCAAAAGTTACTTAAGTACTTAGAAACCTATATCATTTCACTGAAATAGCAGGAAACATGTCACAGGTGCACTACTGAGAATGACTCTTTATTTTGTGAATTGAAAAAANGTATCATTTCATTGAAATAGCAGGAAACATACAGGTGCACTACTGAGAATGACTCTTTATTTTGTGAATTGAAAAAAAATGTGTTAAAAACTCTCTATGGTGAGTCTAGAATGTAATCAGTAGTTGCTCCTAAACACCTAAGAAAATAATTTACCAGAGATGTTGAAACTGATGTGGAAGGTCCTACACACAGCTTTGGGAATAAGTGGAATCAAGTTAATATGCAGATAAATAATCTTACCAAGAGAGCAGCAAAGAGTGTTTGTTGGGAAAGGCCTTTAGTGCAAAAAAGCAGAATATCTGTCAATGCCAGATATTGTCACTGGCTGTCAATATAACTTATAGCATAACTCAAAGTAGAGTTACAACAGTATAACATGAAACTAAAAGTACTTGGACTTTTGTCCATAAATACATATGGCTTCCACACCATGTGTATTCTTTTGCCACTATCACACAAAGATGATGAGGGCTCTAGAGAATCTCTCTTATGAGGAGAGACTGAGGGAGCTGGGCTTGTTTGGTCTAGAGCAGCCTGAGGGTGGATCTTATTGTTATCTCAAAGGTTTGTGCCAAGAAGATGGCGCCAGACTTTTCAGTGGTGCCCAGTGACAGGATGAGAAGGAATAGCCATAAACTAAAGCACAAGGACCCATCTCAACATGAGGAAGAATTTCTTTACACTGAGGGCAGCAGAGCACTAAAAGACGCTGCCCAGGGAGGTTGAGGAGTCTCTCCCTCTGGAGACCTCAAAATCCACCAAGACAAGTCCCTGTGTAACCTGTCCTAGAGGACCCTGCCTTGGCAGGGGCATTGGACTGGCTGATGCCCAGAGGTCCCTTCCAACCCTAATGATTCTGTGATTCTGACTTGTGAAACTCTACTCAGCTGCTTAGCAGGGCTTTGCTGGAATCCCACAGGGACCGCTCAGACTTTCATATACATGGATATGAATATACATATCAGTTACTTCTCTTACAGGCACCTCATGATGAGGGACGCCCACAGCTTAATTTGGGGATGCTTATTTCAAACCCTTATATCCTCTAGTTCTTTGTCACACTTCAAGAGTAACTCTAAAACAGTATTTTGCATTTCTGCCCATGTTTCAAAGGCAGATTTGCATGTTCAAGAAATACCAAGCTACTCTTTAAATCTTTTTACTCTTAAACCAGAGGTGAAAGGCAGCTATTTTGTGCTGAGACAAAGTGAAGGTAAAGACAAAACTTTTGTGCTCTGGGATGCTCCATCTGCCAAGAGCCTTTTGAAGACACTTGTGGGCGAGAAGCTGTCTTCAAATGAAGAAGCAGGAGAGAAATGAGAGTTGGCACGAAGGATCTCAAAATTGTTTCAAGTTGTCAGCTTGTCATTTTCAGGGACTTTTATGTGCAATTTAAAATGGTTTTGTATTATTTCAACTTTCTGATATTTCTCATGGGAATTATGCTTCTGTACATATCAGAAAGAAGCTGCATGTTCCTCAAGGTAATTCTTCTACAGCTAGGCATTGTATGCCTCTTGTTTTCTCTTAGTTTTCAGCCCTCTGAGTAACCTACAATGGGATTTAATTCATGTTTCTCAGAGAGGAAGAAGATAGGTAGGTTAGAAATAAACAAGGCAAGCTGATCACCTCCACTTTTGGTAACTGGATAACCATGAAACTACCACAATGAAACAACTGTCTCCCTTGGATACACGTCTTCAGATAAAACTTTCAGTTGATCCCCATGACGAGAGGAAGAGGAAGGATTACTTCATCCAGCAGTTTTCTCTCTCTCTCTCTCTCAAAGTCATAGAATTAGACTGCTGCAAAGGCAGTAAAGGGGTGGAAGTGGACTGCAGCATCCCCCCAGGACAGTGTGGCTCTACTGATATGCTTGCACTGCCAACAGGATCTTCAATGACTATTGGACTTTTACACAGAATAACTGATAAACAGGTTCTCAGCACCAGCACAGAGATTCAAAATCAAATGAAAGTTTCATCTAGGGTAACGGTCTAGACGTGAATCACTGGATCAGTCACTCCTCAAAACTACTTTCCAGCCACCACAGGCATGTGTATCAGCAAACCTTGAACACAGAGCACTATAAATGTGCAACAGCTCTGCAGGCAGTAGTTGTGGCTAACTAGTACAATCAGTAGATGTAGTTCAGCAGTTCTGCAGGTAGCAGTGCACTGAAAATCACAGAGTTAAAAAGCACAAATTCAGGACCTCCTAGGACTGACAAAACTACCAGGACTGTTCAAGCTGGATGAAAAGAACTTTTATTTGGGTAATCAAATTATCAAGGTCTGTCAATTTCCTCTGTCAATTTAACAGAAATATTCCCAGTAAAATGAAAAACTAGTGAAATACATATATACTATATATATTAAAAATATATTGTTACTGCTTGAAATAATTTCATAGTTGCCTACTTCACAATACATTCACTAGGCTATAGCAGCCCATAAAGGCAAGGATATCTGCTGCAGAGACCACAGAGCAATACTTTGAGATTTTAAACACAAACACATCAACAAGGACTTTTAGACAATACTGAAGACCATACTTGGTGGTTTTGCACATTCTTGCCTGTGATAAAATCCAGTAAAATTTAGAGTCACTTGAAAAAAAAAAAATGAAGATACAGGAAGTGTGAACAACTATATAAAACCAGACATAAAATACTTTCCACTGTACAGTGCTTAAGACAGCAGACAGTGACATCCCAATCATCTTTCTCTGTCTCACACACATTCCCAATCCAGTAAGATGGTGCATGTTTTTTGTCTACTAATGAAAAAAATATAGTCCAGTTTATATCTAATAAAAATATTCATACCCTATCTAGCACATTAATATTTTGCTACAGGAGGGTGACATAATTAAGGGATCTTTTTTGCACTAGTGAAAGTCAATGGGGAAAGAGAAACAGGAGAGACATCCACAGCAAGACAGAGCCCTGCAGCTCTAAACAGAGAATAAGATGGGGTTTGTTTCTCTACTGTTCCCAGCTGAAAGCTAGACTAGATGACAACTCAAGACTGCTCAGTACCCTAATTACTCTAATATTGTAGAAATGCTGAGCAGACCCATTGGTGATTATCACAAGAGCTTCTTTAGGTTGGCTCCAGTTTTCCACACTTTTGGAACGCTTTCAACTGATGTTTTCTGGATTGTAGGGCTGTCTCAGGATGCTGCGTTTTGCCACTCACACATTTCTTGTGTTGGCACAGATGGAGAAAGGAATGGAAAAGAAACCTCAAAGGTGATGTTTTTACCTCCTAAGACTACTGTACATAACGGATCATCCAGAATCTGTGGGGCTGGTGTTAAGGCAACTTTTCACCAAAAGCATCCCACTATTTCAGAACAGCTAAGAGTTTGCTCCAACAGCCTAGTTCTCTTTTCATCTAATTTAAAACTAATTTACCTGTGGAGATGAAAAAGCTTCGGTGGAACCTATATTTAAGTATGTGCCTATGTGCTGTATTGAATAAAAATGTCTCTGCAGGCAAAGCACAGTAAATTGCACTGAGAGTGCTGGCAAAGTAAAGGACATTTTTAATAGGTAAGAACACTAAAAACTTCAATGTGAGTTAAAGATTTTACATGGAATACTGACTGTACAAACATTCATGCACATCACTTAGCAAAATATATAGCAATTAATCACTGGAATTTTTCCTCTCTCAGAATAATTTGCCTCTTGACAATTAATAATTCTAGCAAGTTTTCAATAATTGTGAGAATCAAAGCAGCATTGCAATTTACACCAGGTTACCAAAAGCATGGAAGACCTTGTGAATTAGACATGCAAAGAAAGTCTTACGTAGCAGAGACATTCACGCAAAGAACCATAATCATATTAATGCATTCTGCTGAAAAACTTCAAAACAGATCAATCTCCCTATAAAACTGCCACAAAAACATGATCTCAAAAATACTGTGAAACATGTTTTCAAATACAAAAACTCCATCAGCCAAGAGCTGCTCTTCTTCCAGCAGGTGTCACTGCTGGAAACGGCAATAACAGCACCGAGGGCTCCTGGGTTAAGGAGTGAGAGCCACAAAAACATTACTTATGCACACATCATCAAAATACAAGGAAAACAGGGCATGGAAGAGGAAGAAATGGCTTCTTTTTTGTACCTTTCAACCCTGAGCGGATGATAGTAGGAGACAAGTCATCATAATTGTTCATTAAACTGATGTCTCCTGACGTGAAGCTGACAGTAAGTAGTGGCTTAGTGTTCTGCACTGGGACTGGATACGCAGCTGGTCCATCTGCAAAACAAGGCTCTGAGTGAGAAAAAGGTAAACAACCAAAAATAATCACATCCAGGCCAAACACACTGTACTTCAGCCTACCACCACCAAGAGTTGTTCCAAGTCTCTCTACCTGCTTATTTCTGCAACATCTGTGGGCACAAGCAAAGCAGGTTTAGCTAGTTAAGCCTCTCTGTTTCTGTGAAACCTTAGTGCTTTTACTTTGTCAATTTTTACTGCAGCATATCCACAGTGATTTATGCATATACTATTATGTTACATAGTGGTGTTTTTCAGTCCTTTTCCACCCTCAACTCCCCAAAGTGACAAAAAAATTGAAAACCAGTGCCTTAGAAGGCTTTCTTGGCGGAATGTTTGAAAACCAACATGACGAACAATATAATGACATTAAAAAAAAAGTGATTTGTTCGATACACTTTTTGCTTGGGCAAGTCCTGGGGACTCCTCCTGAAGTCACACAGAGACACTTTAAGAACTTTTAAGAGAACATACTGACCTTGCACAAATTACTGCATTCTAAATCTCTAGGCAGCAGCATGAAAGGTACCTGCCATTCTGCATAACAGGATCCAATGCACCCAAAAGTAGAGGTGAGCCCAAATGGAATACTTGGCTTTAAAAACCATTTCTGCAAAGTCTCTGGTCCTCTGAGCTTGTTTTTCAGCAATTCACTAAAATTCCTTTGTTTAAATATTTCATGACCAATTTTGCTATCTGTAGCTTTTGCTGTTTAACTCCTCCTGTTTACAGTTTCTGAGGGGAGATGCCACTGGTCCCTGATCAAGTGCCTCTCAAGGCCCAGACAACATCTTTCCAGTCAACAAAAATGGCAGAACCAGTTAAGAACAGTATTTCTTCCTGAATTTGTAAAAAAGCTGATGAGAAAGCATTTTGGAGAAGGATATCTAGTAACTAGCACCTCCATGTGTATATAATTTAATAAGAAAATCCCAACAAACTTCTAGTCCTTCCTACACATCTGTGTGAGTCAAAAGCTTGTCACCTTCAAGAGGTTTATGCTGCATCTGTTCTAAAGAAAACACATCATGTTTGGGTAATCATTAAAATAGGCTTGTAGGCTTGTAACGAGTCCACCCACCTCCTGACTGACTCAGAAAAAGCTAACATATTTGGATCATTTAAGTTCTCATCTGTGTACTCTGCAATTTCACCACCCTCCAACTGGAACCTCAGTATTTTAAAAAAAACACAACAAAACCCCAGGAAAAATCCAATTTATTGTCGTTGTCTGTCATGCTTTAGGAGCTTGCTAGGTTGAAGCTTGTTTCTTTCCTTCTAAGGTAAGAAATCTTACCCAATACCAGAAGTGAAAGCCAAAACAAAATTCAGTCTTCAAATATGCTAACATTATAGCAGGTGATCAGATTGCCTTCTTTCAGTATTTGTTAAATACATAAGCTTATTATATAGACACATCTACTGGAAAACGTAGATTTTTTGGTCTGAATCCAAATTAGAGTTAAAACTGCAAAAGTCCTCAATTCAGAGGTTCAGATCAAAGATGCAAATTCAGAATTATTTTAGAATAATTGTTATGTATTTAAAATTTTCACTGTACAATCACTGTTACATAAACTTAGTTCTTAATTTAGTTCAGGCTTTATACACTGGAACACAGGAACAGCTTACCTAGAGCTTATAAATGGATCAATCACATCAACAGGAAGCATTATCATTACTTGAATAAGAAGGGTGGGACTGACTGTGCATGGACACCTAGGCCTCGTAAGTCTTTGCTACTGATGATTACCAAAGACTTTAAAACCAAAATATTCCACCAAACAAGTTGCATTGAGACTTAAGGAGAGGGAAGGATTTATTCCTGATTCTCAAAACTGGCAACGTGCTCTGAAGCATGTGAATTAATAACTCTAGCCAGCTCCAGTACCCTGCTTCCACCCTGTGTAATTGCAGGAAATATCTTCATTTCTGAGCGCTCTGCGGTATTTATGGAACTCTATGTCGGGACTAAGAAGGATGGGACTGTAATGACGAGCATTACAGAAATCCTATGAAACAGAGATAAAACTAAATATACAGTACTTTACACCATGTCTAGTACTGTTGTCTTTTCAGATGAATCTATATAATAGTGCATTAATTTCTGTGGCTGCACTCTGACTACCTCCATACACACGAACCATTGCAATACCTCATATCTGCTTATCAGTGAAACCTGACATGTCCCTGTCCACTGTTTTTCACTCACCCTCACTAAAAACTTATGAAGCTTCGTGTGGTTCTCTCATTTGTGCAAATGGAGGCAGAACAGCACAGATGAGGTATGAGCTGCAGCAAGGCTGATGCCAGAGCTGGGAACAAATCCACTCTCCCATACCAGCTCTCTGCTCCATGAGAGCTTAGAACTGTGGCCACCCTGCTGGTTTTGTAGGGCATGACAATGCCCTGGCACTTGAGATGTCTTCATGAGCACGTGCAAAACTGAGACAGAAGGATGTGCACATAACCCTACCCTGTGGTGGGGAGTAGTCGTCCGAGTCCGTGTCGCTCTCGCTGCTGTCCTCCACCAGGAAGCTGGGGTAGTTCCAGGACATGTTGAGGATGCCATCTGACTCGTGAAGGAGCACGTGGGCCAGCATTCGGCCATGGCAGTCCATGACAATAACCTGCCCATCAGCAGTGCCAAACAGCACCTGAAAATAACACAACAGCCCTCAGTTCCACCAAATGTCAGCCATAGGGTCCTCCTTCAAATGCATCTTGTAATTAACTAGCTACACTGGAAATTAATTGACAGCAAAGCAGACATGGATGTGAAAAGGTGCCAGAATAGAACACTGCAATTAAAGATGAACATAAAGAATGAAGTTAAAGCAGCAGAGTCCACAAGTAAGTTTGTAAAATCTGTGACCAAGTAATGTTCCATGGTGAATGCATTTCTTTCACTTTAATATGAGACATTATGCTTTATTTGAACTTGATCATTACTGCAATTAAAGTGAGCTGGCAGAAAGGCTACCACAGATTCTTTAGTATTCTTGGGTAATACAAAAACTCCTAAACCTGGTGGCAGAAACCGAGGTGTGCATCAGTCATAACAATATCAAAAGACACGGCTGACAAAAGTGAGGTCCTAGCAGAGATTTCAAACGGCTTATGAGAAATAGAAAGCTGAATAGAGAAGGACAGGTTATTCAGTTGATGAGCTAGAGAAGATGGGAGGATGCCTTCAAAAAAAAAAAAAAAAAAAAAAAAAAAAAAAAAAAAAAGGCAAAAGCAGTATAATCAGTCAGCTGGAAGTGGATTATCATAGGCCAGGGGGAAGGCAATGTGCTGCATATCCAGGAAGAGATGAGACGACCACCTACCATTTCAAATGCAAAAAGGATAATCCAAGGTTTTTTTGCCCTTAAACAACTCCACAGCCAATCACACAGACCGAAGTCAGACTGACTGAAACCTGCAATTTCTTTTTTAATAAATTCTTTTTGAGGATTCAAGGAAGTTAAGATCCTGTATATTTGATGAATTTTAGGAAAAAATTCAGGAAATAAGAACTAATAAATCCTAAAGCAAAAAATGCATTAGCCAAGGCTGTTGCTGCTATCACATAATTCTGTATGAGGCAAACACACTTTAAAGCAAGTTTAAAAGCACCCATCAACTTGAAAACTAGCCAGCATTAAAAATGAAGCTAAAAGGAAGGTCAAATCTTACACTTGCTCTTCTGTCTCCCACCTATTTCCAGTACTTGTAAATTTAAGTTCTAACAATTATATGCCCAGATCAGAAATTCACCTAGCCTTGTATCTCATCTTTAAGAGTGGTCAAGTGTTTGGAGAAGAGTAAAAGAACAGGATGCACTGAGCAGGCATCTCCCCTGCACACTCCTGTAGCTTTCAATAAAAAACCCCAGTCCCTCTTCTCTGATAACTGATCATTTCATCTGGCAACCTTTAGCTCTTTACACTGAAAGAAATATGAATAATTGTTCCCTACTTACATTCTTAACATTGGTCACAGTTTTACAGACCTCTATTATCTAATTCCCCAGTCATCTCTTTCCCAAGCTGAAGAATCATAGCCTATTTAGGATCTCCATGCACAGTTGTTGTTCAAAGCCTGCAATCACCCTTGGTGACCCCTGCTGTCAGAGGTCTTCTTTTCTATCTTCCCACTGAGAGGCTGTGTCAGCATTCAATGTGTGTATTGTATCAGACTTATACAATACTAGCCTCCTAGGAAGCAGTTGTCATTATTGTACTTTGGAAAGTTTCAGAAAGGAAGTGTGGCTTCTTAAGACTTAGTAAAAAAAAACAAAAAAACCCCACCAAACTAGAATTTTTTTATGATCAACATAATGAAGGTTGTAAACTAGAATGGCAATTTAACAGAACTCCCATAAAAGTCATTAAAATCTTAAGAAAAACAATGGAGTTGTTTCCCCATTATCAAAAATATTGAAAAAAATCAGTATCTGGCTGCCTTAACAGTAATCATTACATGTTACAAATATTTTTGTGCTAAATAGTTGCTGGATTAAAACAGTAGCTGAAGTTTGCTACAAGCCTCAGAATACTACTCTTGGATATAAAGCAAGAACTCAACCTTTGTTCATCACACTATCCCCACTTTGATCCCTTATGATATTCTTTTTCCACTTGTATCATCATGTCTCCTTTCACACTGTTCATTATTTCCACTGTTTTCACATGAATGATCAGTGCATAGCCACCTTCACTATTCACTTTCAAAACACAGCCTCTCTTTTTCTGATCTCAACAAGACAAACTTTTACAAAGGCAAAATCCTACCAGCTGTCACTGCTAGCTTCTCACACCACTCTCTATAGTCTACTACAAATTAGTTTTGACCTAGTCTCCTAAAAGTTCTATAACTTTTAACAGAAAAAGTGAACCTCTATCATTTCTGAAAATAGCAGTACAAGAGTCTGCCTTCTAAAACCCTGCAGAAACATTTCATAATTGGGTAAGAATAAAATCTTTGGACTCATCACTCAACAGTTCAGTCTCATCTCAATCTAGAGCTAATTCTTTTGTGTAGCACTGCCCCCAAATAATTTAAAATTATGAAGTACTCAGTAATTTCCAGTTCAGAACAGCTGCATGCCAACATCTTAATTTTTGCACTGGAACTTGGGAGAGCTCTTTAGCAACCTAGAAATATCAGAGGGCACACTTCATCTCTTCAGCCAAGCTGTAGGTTTCAAGGAGCACCTTTAAGTTTCAGGGTTATTGTAGCAATACAACCTTTAAGATGAAAGCATTTATCAGCCTGATAGTCCTGCTGGCTGAACTCCTGCTGAAGCTGTAAAAATGTCTAATGGTGTTACCATCCATAACATTACTCAGGTTATAAATGCCACACTCAAGCTACTTATGTCAGATGAATAAAACTCTCTTGACCTTCAGACAAAAGGTTGAGCCACAGGATATCCCTAAAGGATCTAACAGAAAAATTAAGAAGTTTCATTTTTGATACCTTTTTTTTTTTTTTTTTTTTTTTAGTGTGTGTTTGCAGATCTAGGAGGTCAGACAATGTTGGAGAAAGGGAACAAGTTATAGCGGTTTGTTAACCCTTGAACACATAAGCTAAGTGATAATAAGAGTAATTAAAAAAACCCCCAAGTACTTATTTTGAAGTGGTTCTTTGGCCCCTTGTTCTGTTCTTCTCTTGACTCATCCCCACTCCTTTCATACTGCTTATTACTACAACTGATCTTCCATGTATTACCATTTGCAGAATTGCATTTGCAAAATATAGAAAATCTGATAACCAAATACCTGAAATCACCCCATACATTCCAAGTGTGAGTCAGTACCACAACATAAATACAGTATGTCTTTACAAAATATCAAACATGACAAAGCCTACACTACAGTGAGGCTGTAGTTGATTAAAAGTCACCCAAATGCAGGGTTTCTGTAGTGCTCAGTTGCCATGTGCTTTCAAGGGGAAATTGTGATCAACAGCATTGGGAGAGCACACACAGTTTTCCAAGTGTACCAAGAGTTGAAAGGTGGGTTCAGTTCTGAAACACAAGCGTCTTAGTTCTCCATGAAACCCAAGCTTGGGGTGATTCCTATCTGCTATAACAAATCAAAATACCTGAAAACGCCCTTCTCTGGAATGTGCTGACTTCTTTAGTCTATGTGCTAACTTGAGATGAGTTTCACAACCCAGTTTCAGTAAATTAATAAGTTTTTCAACTAAAGACTTTTGAACTATCATCCATGAAATTTCGCATTCAAGATTGCAACCCCCTTAATGCCCAAGATATCAAACTTCAACCAACAGTCTGAAATACACCAATTTCTAAAAGACGTATGGTAAGCAGAAGATGGGGTATTTTGCTCTGAAGTATTCCTCTTATGAAGAGACAAATATTACAACAGCCAAGAAGCTAAAAATTCAGCTCAAGAGGAACAGCTTGGATGAGCTGGGTGGCTTTGCTACATACGGATGTGTTGTGCTGAACTCCACAGTTCCTGTAAGATCTGTTGTGATGCTGCAATGCTCCAGACCAGATATAGGACCAGCAGAAAGTGGTTTGGCAGCACAGAGATCCATAAAGCTACAATGGAGTGACCAAAGACTTGGTACATTGAAGGTCCAGCTCAGGAAGCCCAGTATTTTGTATTTTCTAACAGCAGTGCTTTTTTTGCACATAACACATTTTGTTGCTATTTAATTTCATTTAATGTAAGTAAAGCGAACTCATGAACAGTAAGAATGCTCAAGCTTTATGATAATTGGAATATATATGAGAAATAGAAGGCAGACTTATTTCCAATCCCAGGTTTTGGTTGTACAAACTGAACAGTCAATACTGCTAAAGAAAGATATCGATAAAACAAGATGCCTCTCTTCATGACATTTAATACTAACACTGAAGGTTTCTAATGTTGCTGGTTAAACAAAACTCCCAGGAAATCTAATCAATACATTCTCAGAACAGGGGCTGTCATTCTGTGTCAGGGAAACAACCAAACCTTTGACTGAAGCTGAAGTTGAAGCATTAGAAGCTGGATTTGCTATAGCTGCTGGAAGAAATATAAAGCCATTGGAGGCTGCTTTAGGGTAGCACTTTTAAAGTGAGATATTCCAGAATTGTGATGCTGGAACGTTAAAAAAGGAACATGTGTCTGTTTTAGTCCTGCTGGCTCAAGATTTCTAACAGATTCTCTCTGACTTTTTACAAAGAACATGCATCTGACAAGTCACAAACGCAAAACAACTCATAGACTCCATTAATTAAAACAGCAGTGAAAATGAATCTAGCAAACTCCATCCTAGCACAACCTGATTCTTAAAACCCCAAATTTTCGCATACAGACAGAACTCACCTTGTAGGACTATGCAAGGTGCATGAACAGATTGCATCCAAATTCCTGGACACACTGAAACATTCTGAAAATTAATGTAACCTGTCATGAAATTTTAAGTGCTCTAATCTTCCCTAAGAAAGGGCTAAGCTGCCGGTAACTCCACTGAGCAATTTCTCAAGTTACAGATCTTCCTTCTCCCACAGGACAGGTAGCAGCTTTTGGTTTTTAACACTCTCTAGGGTTGTACTTCCAAAGTTTGAAGGATTCCTCTTCCAACCCACTTGGCAAACCTTGTCCTTTCAATATTTTGTTTTACTCTCTGCCTTTGTGTGTGTGTGTGGCACACACTCCTGCTGAAACCTTGGTGCCATCGCACCAGGCTGTATCAATGCTGCCACTCAGCAACTTGCCCTGCACAGCTCTGCATTCGCAGCTGCCTCGTTCTGTGTTTTGCTTCACTGACCTTCACTTTCTCAAAATTCAGACCTGTCTTTATGCTTTCTTCTTCAGTCTCCACCCCCATCTTTCCCCACAAGAACTAGGCACCTCCGAAACTACACTCTGCAAAACTGCTACTAAGGTCAACTGTTTGCACTGTCAGAAGATGCTGAGCAGTTCGAGAAAGCTGAATTAGTTCTGTTTGCTCTGATTTAGCCACCTAGACAAACGTTAGTATTTATGATAAGAACAGCCTTCACAGTTATCACCATACTGCCATCATACTCATAGGGATAAATCTATTTGTCTGATTCAAAATTAACTGAACTATAAAGTGATAAATATACAGAATGATGGATCAACCTTCTATTTTTGCAGGTAGGCTTAGGAACAGAGGAAGTACAGGGAAAATTATTGCCTTTAATTATTGCCTGTATTTTCATTCATTAGCCTAACAAAGAATGTCAGTCTTACCAAGGCTTAACTACAGAACTCTGCAGTCCATTTTTATGTAGTATTAGCATTTCGCATTCCTTGGGCTTTTATTGTTTACTGTTTCTCCATCACAAAGCAGGAGACAGTGCAGCAAACTCCTCTTAGGATACATTAAAAAGTGAAAGTTTGTTTTTTCTCAGTGTCATCTTTCTGGCTTTCCTTCTTTTTACCTCAAAATACAAAGAGAAATAAAGAAAAGCAGAGTGAAGGAGACAGCTAATCTCCTGCTGAATACCTTTTATTTCCATTAAAAATTCAGCCACTGTAAAACGATTTCTTGAACTGACACAAAAAGAGACATAACTAAAAATCACATACAAGCTTAGGGGGAAAGCACTAGATTTTTCTTGACTGCCTTTATGTCCAAAAATCTGAGAAGACTCTCTATTTCCTTTGGACATGAGGAGTTACCAGACCCACACATGGCTGGTACAGCCCAGGATCGTTCAGCTAACTGCATATATAAACATACATGTAGCTGTGAAATTCTCATTTGAGGCCATTGATACTTTCAAAAGCAGCACTGGCTTTGTTACCTATTTTCAGGCTTGCTCATTCTCTCTTTTACAAAGTCCATAGGATCTAGATAACTATTACAAAGCCATCAAATGAGAAGACAAAGTAAGTCCATCAGAGATCTTGGTGACAAATCCATTTAATAAATACTGAATTACTAAAAACTGGGGATTCAAACTGCACTGACTGTATTTCTCTCTAAAATAGTATAATGTAGCTGAATGACTGCAAATGAGATACGGTCCTGCATGCCACTTCAGGAGTCAAAATTACAAGTAGTCTTAAAACCAGGATCTCAAGCTATTAATGACTCTGGACATGTCAGGGTAGAAGCAATTGTCCAGGCAAAGATGTTATATGAAATGTTGTATGAAAGCATTCTGACAAATTACAGAAAGACTGATTATTATACATTCTTGTAATTATACATGGACTAATTCTGACTTGTGTATTCCAGGCACACACATTTCTATTTTCTGTATTCCTTCTTGACTCTCAAAACATTTTTCAAGAAAGCATCCTATAGCAATTAGATTTTTAAGTGAAGAGTTGCCCTTCTATATAGTGTTCACTGTATAATATGTCTCAGTTTACTTAAAATGTGAAAAAATCACATTTCAAGCAGCATGCAAAATGAATAAAAGGCCAACAGCTGAACACCTTCTACAGAACATCTTCTGTGGCAATTAACTTGGACAGGACTCCAAGCCTGAACCACTGAACTCCCACAGTAGAAGTACTCTGGAATATTCTTCAAGCAGTGTTGTTTTCTGATTCCCCACAAAACTGCCAGGAAAGTCTGTCTCTGAAAACACATATTCTTCACAAATATGCAATTACACACAGCAACTAAAACAACATCTGGTGGGAAAATGCAATTAGTTTTACCAACAACCACTCAATCAGGAAAAGAAGTCAACTGATACACTTGGCAGTCTCCTGCATTATTCCCAAATCAGGTTTTAGTTATTTCCTGAAAGATATGTTGACTGCTGAAGCTAAAATCTTATTCAGAGCTTTAGAAGTCTGAGAGTTTCTGCTGGGGTTTTGTGGTTTGTTTTTCTTCCTAATTGAAAATAGTATTACTCAGAAACAAGGACAGCACTCTCAACCAGTGAAAATGCAATTCAAAGCAGTTTAGAAGCAATGTCCTTGCTGGTTTGAATTTCCTAACACAGAATCAAGAAGCCCCTGGGTTAAGCTATACACTAATGGAAGTTAGTCCCTCAACTTTTGCCCTCTCGTTCTAGGTCTTGGGTGCTGGCAGAGAGCAGTAACTCAGTGTGGTCAGGAAATACGTGGAATGGGTGAGGTCAAGTGTAACTGAGTCAACATGGAGTCAGGCTGAGTAATAAAGTGTTACTGAAGGAGGCACTGAAGAAGAATGATTATTCTCTTAAAAAGCAAGGAAAGCAAGCAAGGATTAATTCCTTTTCAGTTTGCCAACAATCCCTCAACATCTGAACACTGACAAGAAACTGGCTCCTGGACAAAGAACAGAGAGCTCAAGTTGAACCCGTGCAGGATGAAACATTGATGGGAAAGGTTTTGGAGAATAAAGAGATATTGTTCCTGCTTTCCTTTGGTATACTCTCTCTTTTTGTCAAATCGATGGAAAGACTATGTGATATCACTTTCCAAAAATATCACCTTTCCTCTGCCATTTACTATGAAACTTGGCCTTGCTTTCCCAGACAAAACCTAGTGCAGAAATCCACAAATATTGTCCTTGAGATTCAATCACTCTAATCCCTGTTTTCTGCACCAAGGTTTCAGACTATTCACAGGATTGAAGACATCTGACCCAGGTTCAAGATCCCATTTGGCTCCTAATCTTCTTACTAAACTTCCAAAAAATTGATGGATTAAGTACCAGTGATGATAAAGTTCAAATCAATCACACTGGCAGCTACATTTCTTTTGAACTGAAAAGACCACAAAGCTCTAGATGAACCAGAGGGATCCTGGGGCCAAAGTATTCTCAGCCAAGTGGTTTTGGCAGTGGAATAATGGACTCTTCCTGAAAAATGCTGTAAAACCTTCACAGTTTGGAGTATCTTCCCTCAGTAAGAATTACACTTCCACTCACATGCCTTCTCCTGACCAGTTCAAAATCTGAACAAACAAACATTTCTACCCTACAAGTGACTTCTCTTTAGAGAGCACCTTCCTGCAGAAGGTTCAATTTTTTCCCTAGACTGCCTAAAACTCTGCATAAGTGCATGCTGCTCCCTTGCAGAGGTGCACTGCAAAACCTCATTCTTACTATTTGCCCCAGGGCTGAAGCATAGCACAGAGCTTTTCAAAACCACAAGTTCAAGTAAACACTCCCTGTCTCAGAGAACTAAAGACTTCAGGCTATATAAGCAAAATCTTCCTGTACAAGTGTCAGCAAAGTGAGAGGAGAGGCAAACAACTTCTTTCTTCCTGACACCTCCCACACAGAGACTGGTCTTGTTTCTATTTGCACTCATCTTTACTTTGCTGACTCAAACATTGATGCTTCAAAAATGTAAAACAGCACCGGGTATAAAAATGCTAAGTGGACACATTGACTGAATAGCACAAGTTTTCATCTCTCCCTCTATCTCTGGCTTGTCACTGCCATCAACATCCTTCTTTCCTGAGGAAGGCAAAGACGTGGTGGAATGTGCAGCATTTAAACTTCAGATTCCAGTCAACTAAAATAGCAATATTGCGACCTGAGAGTCATAGGGAAAGAGCTACAAGGTACACTGTTGAGGCTGATCTGTACATCCTAGTACACTGTGCTTCCAAAGGGACGTAGAAATCCATTCAGGCATTTGCTTTTTGCACTAAAAAACATCAAATACCCTGTCTACAAGGACAGGCAAAACATTAAAACAGTTGTATTACTCCTTTCAGACAGAGTCATTAAGAGAAAAATTTCTGTGCAAGACTGATCTGAAACAGCCTCGACAAGAGGCACTGCAGGAGCTACTGAGAAAACGAGCCATGATGCCGTCAGCCCATAAACAACCCCCATGTTACAGCTCTCATGACTAGAACAAATGGCACCATCTCGTTAGCTCTCTCAGTGCCTTGCCTCTGCAGGCTGGATGAAGAGCATCCAGGGAAAGATTAGGCAAGGCACAGATGAAGTGAGTGGGAAGAAGAAAGCACATTGAAGTATCACCTTATTGCTCTGTTCCTCCAATTACCCGCTCAGTAACTGTGCAGTACAGACTAGGCTTTCTGGCAGGAAAAATTTGTCTGGAATAAAACCACAGATAGATGCCATAGCTCCTGAATCTGTGGATGAGCCCCAGAGGCTCCAAGGAGAACATCCTTGTTGCCTACCCTCCCCAAAACTCAAGGCAAAGCCTAAAAAGCCCTCATCTGAGCACAAAAATCTGCAGTGTAGCTGTGCATTGCTAGTGAAAAAAGAAAAGCGCAACCAAGAAATGACACAGTGCACCAAACTAAGTTTTCTCCTTCTTTCTTTTTGGAAGCTGTATTCTCAGCAGAATGATGCATAAAAACCTACTTGAGACAAAAACGCAAAGGAAAAACAATGTTAATACAACTATACACTGATATCAGAAAAAGAGAGGAGGAAAAAAAAGATATCTATTATTTAGGAAATAGCAGTACAATACAGCTTGAAAACAAGGTAACAAAAGAAGATGGGAGAAAGAAAGACAAAATAGCACTTAAAATTCCCATTACTTTTCCCACAAAATCTGTCACTATTATGTACCATCATAAAAATCAAGTCCTCCAAGCAAAGAGCAAAAACAAAGTGTTACTGACTTCCAGCATGTATAAATATATAAAACAAGAATACAAAGTCTCTGCAAAAAATATTTAAACATTTTAAGTTTATATAACCCCCCCACATATTGTGTTTACAAAACTGAAATAGCTTAGCAAATATTTAAAAACTCCTTAGCACAAATAAGCAGAAATCATTAATTTTAATAGCAGGTTTGCCACAAAGGTTTGAAATGCTTCTAAAAACAGTCCAAAATATTAGACAGTTAAGCTGTGATGGGTTTTATCTGTTTGTTTTATATAACAAACGGATTTATCATCTTGAAAGACAACTGAAGTCTCCTTCCCCTGTCCTCTTTCTGCATTTTAATGCTGCTGCTCAATTATGCAGCATGCAATGTTAAAATGCTTATATGCAACTTAACCATTGTCTGTAGTCCTTGTGGCTTGAATAAACTGCCTAGTTAATTAATGACACGTCTTCAATGCTATAAAATGCCTCCAGCCATTTTTCCCAGTAATCTGAGTAATTCATCCATCAATGAAAATAAGGCTTTCATATCTTCCTCAACAACTGTATCTTAGAGTGCAATTTTGAGTGGCCCTGGTCATTGTAACCACTATTTGGTGGTCTCTACATCCAGAATTCCTGGGAGAAAATAATGCATTTTTGTATGTTAAGATACAAAAATATAATTATTCCCTGGCATCTTTAAGGCTTCTTTACGTGAACCTGTAAATCCTTAATAGGAACAAGAATTATTCTAATGAAGACCAAAATGACTGCTTACGTTCTCAAATTTCACAGGCTACAACCTTTTTCATTTTGTCCTTCCTTCTCTTCATTCATAATAATTATGGTAAATAGCTACCTTCCCCATATTGCCCCTTTGGAGCTCTCTTTCATCATTCTGTCAACTCATTAGAAGGTCATCTTCAAGATTTTTTTCCAACACATCCAGATGTCTGAGAATAATTAAACTTGACCAGTGTGACTACCATAACAGCAAGGACTGCACAAATTCAACATGTGCTACAGCACCTGAATAAAACCAAAACAGGAGGATGAGTGGGAGCACAAACATCTTGTTTCAGAGGCACAGGCAAATGCAGATGTAGGTCAGGGCCCAAATAGATGCAACATTTTCAAACACTTATAAATTCTACAGTTTTAAGCTGTGTTCTGGAAGCGAGGTAAAGCTTCCTTACTTTCAGCTTAGGAGCTTTTCAGAACACCATTTCCTTGGAAAGGCAGTAGCAACTGCAAATCATAGCTCACAGATGAAAGCAGGGGATCCAAAAGCAGACTGTACTAAAGGGGATTTATTAGGTAAAATTCCTGCCAAGGACTAAAGCCATATCAAACCCAAGAACTCCAAGAGGGAAGCCTATGAAACACCTGATGCCACCTGATGTCTTGTGTTATGTAACCAAAAAAAATGTGTTCTATTTCATCAGTTGAAGGCAGCTGGGGACATGTTTTTCTTTATTTCTTGTAACTCCAGGGGAGAGGGGAGCGGGTGCCTTCTGATAATGGGCCAGCTGTTAAAACCAGATGGGGCATTGTTCCTTATCTC
>VXBB01018794.1:65250-90997 GCA_013399915.1 Illadopsis cleaveri
CCTCCAGGGGGTTATCTTCTGTTAATGGGCCATTAAGGTTCACCAATGACACGACACATTATATCATCCCATTGTGAGATGCTCCACCCAGTGGGGGGAGCCAAACCATTCCTACCTAGATAAAAACTGAGACATAGGCACACAAGGCATACATTGTTTCCACTGGATTCCTGGAGAAAGACTGGATCCATCTCACCATTACTGGACCCTTCCTACAGGACCAGCTCTACTCCAAAAGAACATCCACCACTCCAGGAGAGCTTACTTTGGACTGCTTCCAACACCCTGACCAACAGGGTGTCAGTTGTATTTCTGACTCTGTCAGGGTTTCTAGGATTTTTGTTTGTTTGTTTTGCTTGGGTTTTTTGTTTTTTTTTTACTACTACAGGTGTATTCTTAATATTCCTAGTAAAGAACTGTTATTCCTATTCCCAAATCTTTTCCTGAAAGCCTCTAATTGCAAATTTATAATAATTTGGAAAGGGCGTGGTGGGGGGGAGTGGTTTACATTCTCCATTCCAAGGGAAACTCCAGCTTTCACTGGCAGATACCTGTCTTCCCAAACCAAAACACACCAGTAATCATTCGACAGCACTTCTTGTTCACCAGCTCCTCCCTCCTGTGAGAGCTGTGGCTACCACACAGCAGCTGCTGGGCACAGCACGGTGCTGATCCTATTCAGGGACACGTATGGCACACGTGCTGTGCTAGCACAGGGATCCCACCCAGCTCCCCTGCTAGGCCCAGGAACAACACGCATCTCCTTCTTCACGTGGAGCTCCGCTCTGGGCCCCAGGCTCCACCCTGATGCACTGCAGGCAGGGGAAGGAGCTGGAGCCCGCCCCTGCCTCCTGCTGGTCACAGAAAAAAGATGCTGAAGCGTCTCTGTGGTTGCCATGGGAATAGGATGGCAAGTGCTGGGAACAGGAGTGAGTAACAGCTTAGAAACTGCCTCCCTGCACAGCTACTGCAAGCTTCAAGAGACTTCTGAAAAAACAACACAGAAAGCTCCTGCATTGTGTTTGATACAATGCAAATTATCTGCTGCTGCTCTCACTGTTTTCTTCCAGTGCATCATAAGACCCTTCAGTGCACAGGGTATCTGTTCCTAACACGGTGCTGCTTTTCTGTTTCACCAAGAGCATAATTTTGTCTGATTAGGGACAGACGAGGCTGAATCTTGGGCCTGTATTTACACATTTTTAGTATTCAGGCATGTTGCATCGCAATAGGACCACGTACAACATTAAATGTTGTACCCAACAGGACGCAAACCAAATTAGTCTACCTGGTTATATACTTGCTTTCAAAGCAAACAGAAGGAAGCATGCTGCCAAAGTTCACATATACCTTTATGTACACTTATACCTGTCGTGTCCTAGCCAAACAGAATCCTGTCCAGTCCCTGAATTTCCACAAATAAAAGCTTACAACAGGAAAAGGGGAGGGGGGAAAAGCAGAAATGGGCACTTACAGCTGTCAGGAAAGTCTAATAATTTGTACTAGCAGAGATGCAAGGAACAAATATAGGTTACTAGCACCTCCTGGGATATCCAGGAATTAAAATACATTAATTCATTTTCATTGAGCGTTTCCTCTATTGGAGAGTGATTTCCCTTTTCACACACAGGAACAGCAACAGAAACAACTCCAGGGAGGTTCAAGGAGTTACACTATATTCCTATAAACAAAGGGATGATCAGACTCTCTACAGTTCTCAACCAGTTCTCTGACAATGTCTTTCTCCATCATAAAGAGAGATAATCTCTTTCATGAGTAAAATATAGGGAGAAAGAGAGGGAAAGGGTGGCCTGAAGGCAGCGGAAGTCGATAGAAAAATGTCACTGCAAGCTCAGCAAACACACAGGAAGGGAGATAAGGCGCTGGAAAGATGTTTTGTATGATCTGTGGGTTTAGGAAAAATCCTCAATTACTTATTGACATTGCTTCTATAATTATAAATAAACCCTTTGGTTAGACAAAAGTCAAGCTTTTGTCACTTATGAATTCCTCGATCTGCTTGGTATGTACACTCCCTCTTTGAAAAGAAGCATGGGACAATGCCGCAGAACTGTCTCAAGACAGGATACAGCATTCTCTGATATTTCAAATGTACTTTTCATCCCTACATGATCATAGGTGAGCCTGCTCACCAGAAAAATACTCCACATGACTCCTACAACCTCTTGTAGCCCTTAAAAAAAAACATTTAAAAACTGCAAGGAAAGCCCTGCTCCTGAGTAATCCCGCCCATCCAAGCCTAACACAAGCATGGCACTATGGCACGCTGCCTCAGAGACAGACAGCCAAGTCCTATAAAACCTTCCATTTCTACACCCCCAGGAGCCCAATGGGGCTCTGTCTTGGTCAGATGTGTGCTCTGGTTATAGGGTACAGGAGGAGGAAATGCCTGAATGAGCGGGCCTACAGACACACAGTGAAGTGAGAAAACTGACTTCTAGTCCTCTAAAATAAACATGCAGGATGACATTCAAAAGGCCTATGTATTGAATTAGCTGAAGAAGCCCAGAGCTCAAAGTCCATACTCAAGATCTGGGTGTGAACTACAGCAGAAATGTGCCAATGACCTTCATGAGAAGTTCATCTGAGAGACAATGCTGAGAAAAAGCACTGCAGTCAACCATGTGACTCAAAATATGTTTATTCCCAACAAAAAAGTAGAGCTCAAAAAACCTGAAAAACAACTGAGCCACAAGAAGAATTATAACATTCTTTTCCTAAAAGAAAATGTAGAACAATTTTGGCTAGCATTAATAAAACCAGCCGATAACTTAATCAGGGCAGAGCACGTACCCAATCAGTTAAAACATACAATTATATGCCCCATTTCAGCAGACTGTAGTCCACCCTGGCCACCTCTCTAGCTCTCATCCCATCTCTACATATTAGCCACTATCTCAAAGGTACTTTACTTTAAGCACAGTAAGAACAAAAACCCAGAGGCCACACACACTGTCAAACAAGATGATGGTGACAATACTGCAGCTCCAACCTTTCCTTGTCAACAGCAGAAAGGTGGTGGTAGGAAATTACCCCCCTCTTGCACAGCTGCCACAGAGCCATCCATAGCAAGGAGTGACAGAGGTGACAGCCTACTACTGGTGCTGAATATACAGGAGAAAAGATGGGGGAGACAGGAGAAACCAGCAGCATGCATGCAGAAGGGAATGAAGGAAAAAGTTAAGAGAATTGAAGAGTGAAGCGAACAGACAGACTATACTGAGCAAATTTCTATCAAGACAATAGAAAATTGATACTGAACAATACAATCCCCCTGGAAATGTAAATTTTAAAGATAATTGTGTTAAAGGTCATGGGACCATGGAGCGTAATACTTTCCAGGAATACTTTCAATAGCAACCTTCATGGTGCCAGAGGGGTAACAAAAAAACCAGTAAAAAATCTAAATTTAAATGTCAACATTTATCTTTCAGTCACTGTACAGACAAGCAGAGTACATTAAGCAATAGGGAAGATGCTGAAGCTACCCTACACTAGAATAGTATTCTGTTCTCATTTGCACATATACCAATCAGGAGAAAATTGAGGTAAGGCAATAAGCTAGTAAGGGTATCCATTTCCATAAACACTTATTTATGTGTAATATATGCAACGTCCTTCCTCCCCTATTTGCTATTTTTAGTTTGAACTGAGCATAGTCTCTCACCCAGCACCTCTGTGATTCATGTTTCCTCGTGCCTCCAGAGGCAAGTACATCTAAATATATTTTGGAAGATCACTTCTTTCCACCAGCTCCAGAGAACAGTACAAAGATCCATCATCACTTAACATGCAAACCCCTACAAACCACACAGGGAGAACTGTGCAGAGCAACATCAAGCTTGTGGTTGGTTTGGGTCTCCATTTCAGTGAGTTTGTCAGCAGGAGAGTCTGTAAGTCAAGCAAGTAATTTTCACGTAGCTGGAATTGGCCATTACGTTTGAAAGCATCTATCTGGACGCTGAACAAGTGTTTGTTTCCTGGAATAACCACTTATGGAGCATCCAGATTAGAGTACAAACATATTGGCTAAACTGAATTAAAGGCAGTCAGCCACTCCAAATTAAACACTCAAGTGAAGATATTTCTAAATACAGAAGCAACAACCGAGCATCACGCAAGTGGGGTAGCCTCATGTTTAAAACATAGGACTGTGAGCTATTAGATCTTAGCTTCTCCTCCTACTTCTGCTGCTTGTCTCTTCCTCTTGATCTCAAGTAAATTATTTATTGTCAAGGTTTACATTTCCCTAGATTCAAAAAGAGGCAGGCAGACTCCCTGGCTTTAAAAAGCAGTGTTGCAATAATTAATTCATTATTCTTTGCAGAGTATTCTAAAATTATTAGATACTGCTGCAGAAATGTATATTATTAGTGCTGTTATATTCCACTAGCAACTCCCAAAATAACTCTACCTTGGATGAATTTATAGTATTCTAAATTCAGTGGTACCTTGAGTCTTGAACCAGTATCTTTCCATGGCGGTGTAAAATGAAGGAAGGATCACAATCCAGCTGTGATCCCAACAGGGTTTCTCTTTGCACTATTCTACACCCATCATTTCCTTCAGCACTGAATTATACACACATACACAACCACAGTGACAGCAAGCATGGGGAAGGAAAGACCAATCCAGTCAGCTCAGCAGTGAAAGGCAAGGGAGCAGTGTAAATCCTGCAAGTGAAACCAGTGCCATTTACAGCCATGCTGTAAATGATGCTGTGTCCATCATCATATAATCCTTCAGAGAAATGGTAAAGAAGATTTTTTTTAACTGCCTTTTTCAAAGCTCAGCAAAATTTATTATTTTAAATTTTATTTGCATAAGGTTGAGACATCTCTTCAATACTCAGTTACATACATTTGCTTATGTGAATGCAAGACATAACCATATCTGCTGCTGGAACTGCTCTTGCTGCAAGTGCAGACTGGACAAATCTACAGAGAAATGACCAGTCAGATATTTAATAGTCTAGGCTGTATCTCCGCTCCAATGCATTTATAAGATAGCTGTAACAACAAATTAAGGGTACAATTAACAGATTCCTGTCTCAAACAACTAACTTTGAATAAGACTGTGTGTGAATCAGGGTGAAAAGTGATGACAGGGAACTCGGTACACTATCATACTCGCTTAATAAGAACAACAGGATTAATTAAACTTTCATTATCAGTGGGAGCAGCAGTTTTGATGGAAACTGATCTTACCAAGTGACCATGTTACTTGGCAACTTTTTAAGAGGTGTATTCTGTAGCATACCAATGCTACCCAACTGACACCCTTAAATGCCCAATTTTCATTACCTGTTGGTCATCCGGAGTCCATATGCCACAGGTGATCTGACTCTCCAAGTTTATCTCTGAAGACCAGTGTCTTTGTCCACTGACTGAACCGACCAGCACAAATCCATCTCTGTAGGAGATAAGTGCCTGAGTCCCATCATGGCTCCATGTAAAGTCGCTCACCTTAACATATCAAAGACAAGAAAATAGATATATGGGCCATGTAGGTTTTTTTTTTACAGTTTTAATAAAAGGCAGCAGTACACAGAATGAGACAGCCAACTATTAGCCCAGCTGAAGCTCTGATGTCACGTCTACTGGAAAAAGCACTGTGCTTGCCAAGTGCCTTTGTGACAATTCTCGCACATTCCTTTCAATAAAGAAATGTTTCATTTTCTCCCGTGATTTTGAAAGGCATAGAGTACCATTCCTTGTCCTCTTCATTTGGCCTCTCAGGACCTGATCACTCTTGACTGCAGAGAAAACATGCATACCAACCTGTGCCCCACGATCGTTGACAAGCTCCACAGACCATCTGCCTTCATATTGTATCCAAACAAATATTCCTCCATCTGCATCGCAGGTTGCTAATTTCTGGAATGGTTCATTCCATCTCACCAGCACAACCTTAGAAGATTACAAACAAAAACAGCATTACCGAAACTGCATGTTGTGCTAACAGCTATTTAACAAGAACCAGTTAAACAACACTGCCAAATAAATATCATCACATTTAAACCCTAAAGATGCACAAAATAGCAATTTTCGGCCCAGCACTCGGCGCCTCTCAAGAACAGCTGGAATCGTTTTGTCACGGTTGTCAGGAAATGCACAATCTCTCACCGTCAGGCCTTTTTGGAAGGCATAGCACACTTTCAGTAAAATCACAGGGAACACTGGAACACAGGAGTACATTATAGAAGCTGCAAACTGGAAGCACTGCACAGATTATCCAACACTCCCTTAAATGATTCCCCCACTGTAATCTCAGAGACTGTCAGACTCTTCATCAAATCATCACCTCTTGCTGACTTCAAATAAAGTGGCATGCTCTGCACACAATCTAAATACTCAGATTGAATACTTATATTCAAAACAACCCCTGAGAGTCTGAAATTATTAAAAAAATAGAAATTTCATAGGAAAGCTGCCATGCTACCGAGTGCAGAAGGAATACAAAGCAGCTTTAGATTCTTCTCTCCACATTAGAGCTATCTGAGCTTTTCTAGAGAATCTAATCAAGTCTAAGCCTAGCAAATTGTTCCCTCATTTTTAATTAATAACAATTTAACAAATACAGTATCTCTCGAGACCTCAGTATAAAACTGAAAAAAAGCATGTCATCCTAGTGCCTGAAGCAAAAATTAGCAGTAAAACAATTTACCTTCTGTTAGTGACTTTTTCTTTAAAACTTTTTTTCCAAATTAGTTTTATTTCAAAAACATGCAGATATATACGAAACACTTACGTTCACACACAAGTAAATTCCCTCCTCCAGCTATTTAAGTGAGGCAGAGAGTATGCAAACAAAGTAAACATATATTAAATACTCAATTACTAGAGTGTTATTTCAACTACTTAACAAACATCCAGTTGTAATGACACTTTCTCATAAAACTAAATAGATAATTAATCATCAGGCAAAATTTTCCTGAAATACATTTTGCTGTTTACAGAGATGGACTGATCCTCCTAAAGATTCCAGTCCCAAGATGAGCTCTAAGTGGACAGACCCTTCCCACTTCACTAGGAAATCAGCAGTCATTTTCAGAACTAGGATATAAATATGCATACCTAAAACCTAAACTTGACAGCTGAGGGATGATCTTATAGTTATTTAGTGAGTGCTACACTTATTCAGAGCGTCAAGGTCACAACTTAAGAACATGTCTATCAGTAGAGCTCACCAGCCCGAGGCATCAACCCTTGAACCATTAAACAACCACAGGAAAACCATTTCTTTGTTCATAGGTAAAGATTACGGGGAGAAGCGAGTATGACAAATCACCTCCCTGTTGTTACACAGCTTAGAAGAATCCCATTTGAGATTTTGCAGAAAAACACTGGCTTCTATTTAATATAACCTCGCAGCTGCACTCTAAGTCACCAGTCCTGTTTCCAGTTGGGCAAATTATACCATGCCCCTAGATGGATTATATCACACTCAGCTTTTAAAAAAAATTCTTATGTCGGAAGAGCAGCAAATAAAATATTCCACTATCGCAATGCAAGCAGATGTCTTTTGTTGGAGGTTTCACTCTGTCCCTTCCACCTAAACAAGAATAGCACAGATTTCTCAAAATTTTGCTTTCATTTTGGTATAAATCCAAAGCACAGAGTCATAATTTTATTCACCCTGAGGCAAAATGCAGCAATGATATAAGTGTATTTGCCAGCAATGCCTAACAGTATTATGAAAGAAGTGAAGAAAAACTCAAGGATAACATTGAAAAAAATCTTCATCTTTAAAAGCTGGGAGCTGCCAAGGCTCATGATGACCATTAATGAGTGGAAGGTACTTACCACCACTAAAACACTGATCTTTAAACACTTAGACACTGCTCACATTTCACAGATCATACCAAATGAATTCTGCATCTACCAGAACGAATCACTATACAAAATTTAGGAAAAAAAAGAGAACTAGTTGTTCAAGAAACATGAATGCTTTAGCTAACACCATTAAGAATGCTACTACCTATCTTAAAATTGCCCTGTTTAGTCTGGCAAAGATTTGAAATAAATGCACAATTTTATAGATTAAACACACAAGTTGACTTTGTAATGTGAATTATGGGCAAAGTGACAACAGTTACTTTGTTGTGTTTTGTTTCTTTTCTGTTTTAAATAGGAATGTTGTTAAAACTTGGATATTTTAATATTTTAATTCAGATTCTGTGCAACCTGTCTTTTGTTTAGATTAGATAAAACATCCAAGAGCACATCTGAATGTAAACAAGATTAACTAGAGCCTCCATCCATCTCAATTAGATACAAATTAGTAACTTCCAAAAGAAATTTATTGCTTTATAATCAGAAATGAAAGCGAGACAAAGATTCTTCTATGCCTTCTGATAACAGCCTTACCAGGAAGTAAATTTGTAATTTGAAAATTCAAGCATTTAAACACAGAGCAAATGTTATTTTACAAGGTCATTTTAAAGATGATGCTGTAATTTACATTTAACATCCGACTACAGATGCTGAGTCCACAACTGCTTTGAATATTTCCAATTTCATTTTAGACACTTTACATGCTGAAGAAGAGACAAAGAAAGGAAGGATTGCCCTAAGTATTAAGATGACTTTTGGCTTTCATGCTGGCTCAAATGTAAAGCATATGAAAACATGTCCCATTGATAGCACACTTAAATAACGCATGAGCTTGAATTACTCCTCTACAAAGAGGAATTTTACTGCTAACCCATAAATGCAAAGATATCATTACTTTCACTAATAGCTTCAACTCACAGAGGACCCATTTTTACTTCTGCCTTTATGGTCCTCTGCTTTCCACTTAGCATCTTCACACAGGTACTGAAGGTCTAAACTGTTTCATCTTGTACTCAAAAGAGCAAGAATGTTGGTACACAAAAGTAAGTTGTCTGTGGACCATTTGTGGTCCATACAGCCTTTGTATATTGTCCAATTATTTTTGTTTGCTTGTTGGTTGGTTGTGGGATTTTTAAATTCTATTAATAAATACAAATTATGGTTGTTCTACTCTTGAAAAAAAAATGTATCACAGGTATTAATCAGCTTTTAAACCACTATCATATCACAGGATATGATTTGCCCCTAAAAAGGATGCTTTCCAGAAAGCTGTGAGCTTTTGAGTCAGTCTTATGTTTTCTTTGAGCTTTTTATATAAGGAATAGTTAGTGGTAAAAAAATTGTTTCAAAAGTTCAGCATTCAGGACATTCAACATCTCTGCTTTAATTGCCAAGTTGATGTTTAGGAATTAAATTTAATTAATCCTAAATGTGCTAGAAACTCTACCCAAA
Source organism: Illadopsis cleaveri (assembly GCA_013399915.1). Classification (NCBI taxonomy): domain Eukaryota; kingdom Metazoa; phylum Chordata; class Aves; order Passeriformes; family Timaliidae; genus Illadopsis; species Illadopsis cleaveri. The sequence goes on from VXBB01018794.1 coordinate 74,559, forward strand.
AACTGATTGTATATTTTAATGCTGCTAACAATGTTATTATCTATTTAAGATTTTAGACATGAAATTTTGAGTAACTGCAATTTTGGAGTAGCAAACTTGTGATTTATAGTAAATGTGATCTCTTCCCAACAGAAGCCAGGTTTGGTAATCTAAATTTATTACATGCTATTAACGCTTTAAATAATTTTTTCACATTTTCTAACACAATACAAGACCACTAAAAGCCAAAGCATTCAGAGAACTTTCGTTATTCCTAATTTCATTACAATTTTGAAGGAGATAATTGAAAATATGACACCAATCAGTTTTGCAAGAGCAGAAGTCCTTAATCTAGGATAGCACACAACAGTCATTACTGAGATCTTATTTCTGTACATACAGTACGTAATTGCTGGAGAAGCAAGGGACAAACATCTACAAAAAATAAAAGGGGTAAGTAACTAGGGCAATTAGTTCCTAGAGTTCCTTACCAAATTTAGATAGATTTTAATATGGATATACTGTAGTGAGTCACAGTGACTCATTTTTTTTTTACATCTCTGATCCTCCATCCATTTTACTGGGGAGAGGCATATGATCTAAAGATAGAGGTCTTCTCCAGCATTCATTTTCATATATGCTATGGAGATGTGCTTGCAGATAGACTGCCACAGCAATAGAGAGCAGAGAATACTCCATGCCAGAGTTTGATTACAACACAATTTGCTACACCTGAAGAGTCATGTTCCTGTACCCGGCATGAGCATTTCTGCAATTACAAGGGAAGCTGACATCTTTGCAGGGTGCACAGGATGTGATGCACTGTAACTCCATTGAGCATATGGAATAGCTGGCCTTTCCCTCCCCAGATAAATCATACTATATTTCTAATGCTACTGAAAGTTATTGAAATAGTTCCACCTTCCAAGTAGACAGCACAAGACCTAACTATTCCCAGGACAGAATAACAAAGGAGATTAGGCTATTGCCTAGAGTAGCAGAGTATAGGACTCAGTCTATCCAAAGGTTTCTTTCAATCCTACGCTTTTAGGAAACTACTCAACTTTTTAAAGCAGCATATAAAGGTTGAAAGAAAGCACTGACAAAAGAGATTGGACAATCTACCTGGAATCACTGAGCATCACCTATTTGCTTTATCAAGTAGTCCTGTTATGCAACTCCCTAACAAATACTTTGCTCTTTACTCATGGTTACAAGTATGGATAAATATGTGCATACAGTAGGTGTAACACTCTGGCACACATTGCAGTTTATTAATGGCCACAGGGCTGAAAAAGATCTGTAAGTATATCTATCAGGGAAAAAGAATGGGTGTGCAGTGGGGAACAGAAATGGAGGACTGAAGTACAAGAACCAGAGAAAACAATGACCACCTTTACATGCTACTGTATTTCAGTGCCTCTCCCTCCATTGTACAGAGATACAGCTACACACATATACACATATGTGTATATACATTACATACATATAACGGGTATGTGCATGAATACACATCCCTATCAATCCTTGAGGAACCTGTGCCAGCTTTGTACATTCACCAGTTAACTAGCTGAAGTTAGTTAACTGAAGTGGATTTTTGTAACTAAAATAAAATTTGAAAGTTGAAACAGGCAGTCAGAATAAGCAGTAGAGCTGTAGTTAACAAGCTATTGCTTCTCACTATACCTATAACCAATACTTAGTTCTAAAGGGTTCTGCATATATTAAGTTCAATGAAACATTTAACTGTCTTTTAAATAATAGTATTTTTAAAAATAAAGGTTATCTAAGTTTTTTCACTCCTAATTTCTCACACTACAGATTGTTTGGAATTACTCTTACTTTCACCTTCCCTTATGACCTTTATTTTGTGCCATTACAATAATGTCAGGATAATTCTCTCCACTCAAACTAATTCAATCACACAAAGGGCATCAAGCAAAAAAGCAGCAGATGTGGTAGAGTGTGAGTTGGCATCACCCATCTTTCCTATCCTCCTTGTCTTCTATTGCATTCTCTAATGATACACCTCCCTATCTCTCCCATACATGCAGAGCTCTGACTTTTTGTTTCCAGTGACATTACAACTGGATGGAAGTGCCTCATTTGCATATGGAACTGTCACTTTCCTAGGTATGATACCCATCAAGGTATTATTATTACTACGAAGAAACTACTACTATTAATAACAAATATTGTGCTGCAGCTGAAGAATGGCAAATTTATAATGGCATTTACATTTCTTGAGAAAAACTGCCAACTCACAATAGGGGCTGCAGGTTACAGAGAGGGTAAAAGAATTGTAAATGAGTTCCGGGAGGCAGAAAACACCATCCAAATTCTTCATGTTTCTCTAGTCTAAACAATAACAGTGAGTTCTCCTCCTAGAAAGGCTGGAGCAGCCTGCAGGTATCTGAGGGACAGAGGCCATGTAATATTCCTATCCCTGCCTTGGGATAAGCTTTGGTGAGCAGTGCCCTGGGCTGAGGGCACAGCAGCTGCTCACAGCCCCTGAGGGTTCAGCTGCTGCCACCAGCATGGGTTTCCACTGCCACTCCTACATCCTTCATCCCAGGATCCTACCTTTTTATTGAAATAAGTGTATTATTCTGCAGCTGCTGTCATCTCACTTGTTCTGCTCTTTGAAAAGGAGTTTCAATATATATATATATTTTTTTTAAGCTTACAATCTGATTTCATGGTGTAACATTGTCAATAAGCTAAGCATGTCACCTGGGGACTTAGCTTTGTGCTAAATGAAATCAGAGGTAGGGCTGGACCAGCAAGAAAGCACTGACCTTAACAGAGATGAAAGGTCCAGGTCCAACCCTGTACCTTCTTCTGACCACAGACTTCTCTGTGGCTTTCATGTGAAACCCTACTCCAAATCCCTAACTCAAACACCTCAGGTAAAGCTCTGAAGTTAAGTACAATGCAGGCATACATTAGAAGCTCTGTGTCGTTTTGTTGAACACACTTGCTCTAATTCTTTCCTTTTTTCTCCTTAGTGTTTGTTTCCATAATGCTCAGGGCACACACCAGGCTGACAAAGACTGGGATCACCTGTGCCACTGCAGAAAGAGGAATGGCCAAGTAGGAGCAGTGCAGCTCACCAGCAATAACCCTCTGAGTACGTGCAGGAGAGGTATTCACTCCCCCAGTGCTCACTTACTCGGTGTGTGACTGGCTGGTAGCCCCTGCAAGTAACAGTGTAGTTGCTCACCCACTGAGAAGAATGTTGATGCTCCCCAGAAAGTTTTGTTTATTTGCTTTGCAGATGAATGACAAACATACCTATTTTTAAAGGGTATCTTGAGGCTGGCATCCAACGCACCACATATACCTATTTTTGAAAGGTATCATATGGTTGGCATCCAATCCCCAATGAATGCCAGTCTGATCTTTAAAAGCTTGAGGAAATGATTTTGGCAAATAGACAATGGCAAAAAAAAATCTCTTGAGAGCCGCTTTGAGGAAGGAATGCCTTTAGTGTAAGATGTTGTCTTAAAAATACCTAGACTGTCAACATCTCACTGAATACATTTAGGGGCCTTGATAGTAAACTGCCAAGATGAGGGCTCAGAAAGGCTTTAAAGCTTTACAAGTCTCCTGAAGTGATACACTTCATTTTAAGAAATACACCCTCCTCAATGTCTATTAGTCCCAAGGATTTGCCACATAACCATTTTATTTGTTCACAGAACACAAAATGTGTTATGTTATCGCCTACTTTAGAGAAAAACATGCCCAAGACTCCTCACAGGTACCAAACAAAAAGTATAATGCTCCTATGAATGAAGTGGCTCACAGTTCTAAAGGAATTACTCTTTTCACTTTGGACTCACCACATTTGATTGTGACTTCAGACAACCACAGTTATGAGGGACATTAAAAAAAACCCCACACCAACAGACATTGGCTGCAGCCAAAGTATATCCCACACATATGTTTGGGCAGCAGAAAATTTGAGAGGTCAGAACAGAAAGTTGCATGTCAGAAAAATAACAGGTGATATGAATCTAACATGGATGAGAGCATGTTGGTATCTAGCTACTGTTTCTCAGTTAAGTAGGCTTTTTAACTACTCCTTCAAGGGATGTTAAAGAAAATAGTTGGTTATGATCTGAAGGAAAATAATTAAGGCATGAAAAATCAAGACTTAAGCACCCATATGCACAAGATAGCTGTGCATTATTATGTTCTTGGAAGGGAAAATAGTGGAGGTCTGCTCTTCTCCAATCTTGCAGACAACAGGGTGACAGTGAGAAGGTCTATGGTGTGCTTTTGACTCCCTTCCCTTCACAAGGATTCTCAACTCCCAAAAGCTCTTCCACAGAAAAGACAGCTGTATTCACAGAAAAATCATTTTAAAATTATGCCACACTCAGTTCCATTGAGGCCAATTCCTCTATAGCATAGACATTACTACCCCTGTCTCTTGTCAATGGTCATCCTGTACTTAGACTGGAAGATACATCTGTTTTATTGCTCATACATACTCCCTATAAATGCAAGGGCAAGGTCAAGTTAAATAAAAATAAATCTAAACTGAATGTTGGTAAGCATGAGCAAAGGATAAAACAGTACTTTCATCACCTTCCTTTGTAAGAAAGAGATTTCACTTTGCTGTAGTTTCCATACAGATAAGACACCATAATAAAGAAAGCAGAGACAATTATTCTAGCTAAAGATGAACAAGCACTTTGCATTAAGATCTAAATACCAAGAACAATATAGTTCCTCCTCTTTCTAGCAAATCACTGACGAGCACCATTAGGAAAGGTTCATTCCTGTTAAAACAAGACACATGCAGTAACTGTGCTGAGCTGGAAGTTCCTTGGGCTTGAGCATCTATGGTGGAGTATTTTCCCACAAGAAAAAAAAAGCAGTAGACTTAAAATCTCTGGTATTTAGTCTACATTAAATTACAAGTACATGAGCCTAATGCTCATTTAACTAACATCTGACAAAATTACATTACAGATGGTATACATCAGGACCATTTCAAAAACCTCCACATTTACATTCACTTTTGGACTGAGTATGAGAAGCTCATTGTAAATGAACCTCATGCTTTAAGAACAAAAATAACACTCACTGATACCCACCAATGCCTCATCAGTGCTATATGAATTCAGAGTCCTTGCACATCTTTGTTAGAAGTTTTGAGGGAAGAAAAAATCCAATCAAAACACCCCAAGCATAAAGCAGATTTAAAATACTATCTTTTTTTTACCTGGCTAAAAATAGAGAAAAATATCGGTTGCAGAGATGTAGAAACCTTGTAAGAGAATCTAAGTGTCTTCTTGTCTCTTTCTATGGCTCTCCCTTTTAAAAATATCCAAAATAAAGGAGCACCAAGTGATTACATTAAAAAAACCCAACCTAACCCCATCCCCTAAAAAACCCCCAACAAAATTAAAGAAAAAATCCCAACAACAAAACAAANTCGGTTGCAGAGATGTAGAAACCTTGTAAGAGAATCTAAGTGTCTTCTTGTCTCTCCCTTTTAAAAATATCCAAAATAAAGGAGCACCAAGTGATTACATTAAAAAAACCCAACCCAACACCATCCCCTAAAAAAACCCCAACAAAATTAAAGAAAAAATCCCAACAACAAAACAAAAACCAAAACAAAACAGAACAGAGGAGACAGGTTAACAATAAACACTACTGAAAACCATTCCAACTTAGAATCAACTAGCTCTACTCTACTTTCTAACTGCAGCTGCTCAGGAATTCCTGTACCATCTTCCCACCTTGTAAATAGTATCTTGTTCAGGAATACCCCCAGGGCAATGTATTGCTGGAAAAAGCCAGAGAAATGACTATGACAGACACACTCTCCCTTATACTCAACCTTCCCAATTCGGTGGCTAAAAATTCCTGATCAAGTGTTCATATAATAGTGGAATATAATTTTTTAACTTTACATGCATATATTAATCACAAAAAAATTATTCAAGAAAGAAAAAAAACTCTACCAGGAAATTTTAAAAGAAAACTGTAATGTAACTTCTGTCATATAAAACTGTGCTAGTTAACAAGAGGAAGGAGGTAACATAAGTTCTTCATTTTCTGGAGTCTATTCTGAGAAGTGCCAGAAAAATAATGGTGTCTCACGATCACACACAGAGGATCTGCCCATATCAAATATACTAAGTCTGTCTATCTCAAATATACCAAGGTGAGAGATAATTTTTTGCTTGTCAGATATTCAAACTCATACAGCATAACAATGAAGTAACATTATTCCAGGTTTCTGAGCATCATCATTAGGATTTGTGGTGGACATTTTATAATCAGAAGCTGATCAGTGACTCTCTTCATGATTTTACAAGTTAGGCTATAATTTAGCTGGAAGCTGCTTAGCTGAAATCACTGTAAAGGTCCATCAAACAAGACTTAGATAGAACCTGACTGCAGCACAAAATTTCTGCAAGCCCTCCCTAAGGAGATGAACTGCACTCTTTATGAGATACAGTAAAAACTTGATTTTTGACAGCAATGTAAACAGAAAAGACCTTAAAATTCACAAGGAGTGTCAGAGAGTGTTGTCCAAGCATGATTATTTCTCCAAGAGCTTCAATACTTCAACCCTAATTATTTTTTTTCAAACACAAGGAACTAAAAATAATCCAAACTTCAGAAGCAGCTCAGATCAGCTCTTCAAATCTATTGTGATCTCCCAGGTGATAATAGCTGTGCACTAATGTAATTAGGCTGAGTTATAAGGTGGATTTGAGATAGATGGTACAGCTGGGCACTTCACTGCTGAAATGGGACTATTTTGCTACCTGAAATACCCAACCATTGTTATCCCAATCATAAAGTCCACTCATATGGCCTCTGTGCGAGTTACACACCATTACAGAACATTTCTGTCCACCTGAGGAATACTGGTGACCTTAAATTAGTCACAGATACTGAGAAAAGAAAGCATTTATATAATTTTTATTGGGCTGCCTGGACTGTCTTTGTGTGACTCATGGAGACTGCACACCCCTAATCCTTTTGTGAGACTGAGGGAATTCCACCACGTTATTCTGCAAAGTTAGGACACCTGCTTTATCTTCCAGCATAAGGTCACCACCTGAACCCCATCTGCTGGCTGCCCCAGTGGGGTCACTCATACAATGCTCAGCTACTGGCATTCAGGACAGCTATTGTATAATTGCTGAGATGGACATAGAAAACAAAGTGGAAAATGAAATAGTGTCTACTTCCAAGAAGGACAATGTAAGGGAGTGACCAGTCAGTAAAGCAGGGAATGCAGAAAGGGCAGAACAGCCACTCAGCACCTGCACCTCTCGGAACAGAAAGGTATAAAAAGGAGAACTAAATTAAGAACACAATAACTAAAAATCCCAATATTTACATGCAAGGCATTTAGCTTAGCGTATTAGAATAAATAAGACAACAGATACCTACCAAGAATTATTTTGTTAATATATACACGCATATATTACTCCCATGGAGGCTCTGATTCAGACTTGAGACACACTGGCCCACTTAATTTGCAATAATATGATACAAACTTCTGACAATGAGAATACCAGATAAAGAAATGCCATACTCTAAGAAATGCCAAATAGCAGATTTTGAAAATGCTATCCTTGCTTTGGGTGGCCTGCAATTCTGCACAGAATGTTTTCAGAGCAAATTAAAAAGTTTTATCCACATTTGCTGTTTCTCCACGAAATAAAACTGTATCATGATGCAGTCAGCCAACTAACCAATAATTTCACTTACCTGACTTTTCAGAGAACACAAGGGAGATATAAACACAGGGTTGAATTAGTTACTCGGACAGAAGGATAGTAACAAGCAAAAAAGCACAAACCACTGCTATTGTTTTTTACCACTGTGGCACACAGAAGTCTCCACTAAAATTGACCCCCATGTTGTTGGAACATCTTATGATCAAGTGCAGCCTTTGGACATTTTAGGCTTGAAGACAAAGCAAAAACTAGGCTAGGGAAGGTTTGCCCTACAGAACTGTAAAATTACTATATTAGCCTCAAGAGGGGCAAACTGTAGGTAGGGAACGTAACCCCTGGGCACCCCAACGTAACCCCATAAGGGTCACCATGGAACTAGGAGATTGCTGGCAGTAAGGGTGGTAGGTAACACACATCTAAGGACAATGTTACACCTTATCTAATGCAAATATTAACAAATGTATTGATTACCATTGGTTCAGAAAGCAGTTTTTAAGGAACTGAGGTAAAACTGACTTGCAGAGACCAACGAGCAACAATATTCAACCATTAGCAACCCAACCAGTATATGAACTACAGACTAGAGATGGAAGTTGTCTGATCTGTATCCAAGAGCATGAGCCAGCAAATTTATATGCACTGCATCACTGGAAAGTAATTTTTATAGTCTAGTTTATCCTTTGCTTCACCCAAAAAAAAGAGAGGAAAAGCAATAAGTACAAACATTTCTGTTCTTTTCTTTCCTCTCAGTAAAATCCTTAAGAAAATTTCACCAGGCCAAATGGGCAGATGTTTTCTATCTCAAGTCACTTGCATGTCAATGAGTATATGGAATATTTAATGTTTAAAATAGATTGTTAGGGGCATAATTAGTGGCACGGGGACTAGCTTGAGGCTTGTCACTAGTCATGTCCCCCAAGGTTCAATACTGGGCCCAGTGTTGTTTAACTGGTTCATGAGTGACTTGGACAAAGGGACAGATGCCTCTTTAGAGACTTCACTGACACACAAACCTGTGAGGAGTGGCTGATAGCTCAGAGGTCTGTGCAGCCCTTCAGAAGGGCCCTGACAGGCTGGAAAGAGGAGCAGAGAGGACCTGTCTGAAGTTCAGCAAAGGCAAATGCAGGGTCCTGCCCCTCGGGAAGAATAACTCCAGGCATCAGGACAGACTGGAGGCTGACCTGCTGGGAAGCAGCTCTGTAGAGAAAGACCTGGGGGTCCTGGTGGACAACAAGCTGTCCATGAGCCAGCAGTTGGTCCAAGAAGGCCAATGGCATCTTGGGGTGCTTTAGGAAGAGCATTTCCAGTAGGTCTCTGACTGTCACAGTCCAATGAATTCAAACTCAAAGCAGAAAACACTGACCCCTTATCAGGCATCCACAGCATTACTACAGACAGGGCTGGAGAAAATACTTGCCTCATTCTATGCATGATTTTCATTTCTTTATGATTTACAGATTTTAAAGTAAGTTTTATCCTTCTTAAAAGAGTTTTAAAGCATGGAAAGCAATCCAAGTTTTGACATATTATATCAGAGGCAGAAAATAAAATAAAAGAATGCATACTGGCAAAGTAGTCATGCAAAGGGTCAGCTAGTACTGGAATGACATGAAAAAACAAGGAAGACATGATATTATTAAATGTTGCTGTAAGAAATAGGACGATATTCAGGAAACTGTGTTTTAGGTTAAATATCAAGTAAAGCTTTCAGCAATGAAAGGAATAGTTGAACAGCCTTCTAAAAGAAAAGGTGGAATGAAGCCAACCTTTGGAAACACTTCATACAAATTTTCACATATTGTGAAAAGGTATATTGCAGGGAATTTTTTTTAACTGACATGGTTATTGCAGTTCAGTGGTTCTGTTATTAAAACATTGTTTTCTTATTCATTAACTGAGAGTTAAGAAAAATAATTGTGGTTTATTAATGAACATAAGTAAGTTACTTTAATTTTCTAATGTTTTTACAGAACAGTACCACTTTAAAGCTCATTTCAGTGCTGAAGTGTTGCACATATATGGACTAAAGACATATTATTTCAGGATAAGAATGTGATAAAGCCCTAGTCTATATAGCATATAGAACAGTCCTATTCTATGCAGGAGGGTAAAGAGGAATGATCTATGTCTTTCTATAACTATGATTAAATCCCATTTTTGTGTCTGTCTGTAATCTGGCAGTATAGGGGATGGCTGTCTAGATGGTCTGCCAGCTATCATGTCTGCAAGTAATCAGTCATTCCAGTAAGTTTTGCTCTGTGTGCTCTTGTTACACTTTGAACAGTTAGTCTGCTACATTTCCAGAGCACAGCATTTCCCACAGAGCAATGAAGTGAAACAGCCCAGGAAACATTAACTTTCTCAGAAACCTTTAATAATTAGAGCAGTGACAACACTAGCATGATGATCAAACAACTCTACTTGGAAATTGTTTGCTCATATCAAACAGCTAGTGGTCTTGGGAGGGAGACTAATTGTATGGGTGGTTCTGAGTGCATCACATCATAACAGAGAAATCAGACGGTCTCCCTCTCCCCAGAAACGGGGAGATGGAGTGCCAGGGCCACAGATCAAAAGCATGGAATCAACACTGAGACCCTAGATACAACTAGTGATTTTCACCAAGTTCTTCATGCAGTACCAAAGAGTACTCTGTGTTGGACTCAAGGATACTACAGGGACCGTCAAGTACCTCAATGTTTAGATGCAGGAGTGAAGGAGCCCCAGAAAGCTGACTCATGAGCCAGCTTGGCTAGCACAGGGCAGGAGATGAACTTGAGCTGAGAAGGCTCCAGCTAAGGATCCCCAAATAGTGGAGCACAGAGATCCCACAGCCACAGCTCTCACCTACTAGCTTCCTCCATCATCCACTATCCCAGACCTTCAACTGGAAGCTGGATATGCAGCTCAAGGCAACCACTGCCTCCTCTTGCTTTGCCCACCATCCCAGCCCACCATTCAGAAGTATTTCAGCAAACCCCCATTTCAGCACCAAGCACATCCTTGCAGTTATATCCTGCTTTGCCATCATTTCTATACAGTAATTCCTTCAAAGTTTCTACATTTCTGTAGAAAATACCAACAAAAATGTTGTGCCCAAGTATCCACGATGCTCACACTGGACCACTGCTTGGTATGAGCCATGGCACGGCATCCTGCCTGGCCTGCAGCCATGCTCCCAACCATCCTGATACTGCAGGAATCACCAGATCCCAAACTCAGTATCAGAAGCATGATTTTGCTCCTAATGTGCCATTTGCCAAAGGTCACACCTCTGTTAAGCAGGATCGAGTACGATTCAGGGAGCCCTGGGCAGTGTCTCCCTGCAGAGTGAGGGAGTGCAGAAGAGGCAGCTACTGAGAAACCTTCAGTGCCCAGCTTCACATGATCTTGAAATATTAGATTTATCAGTACTAAAAATAAAACCATGTGATGTGGACTCATGCACTGGAGAGTCTGTTGTTAATGCCATGAAAACCCAATAGCTGAGATACTGTAATCATAAGCCAGTCATCTAGAGTTAATAATCTTATTTGCATTTATGACCCAGTTAGTTAATGCTATTTTAACAGAAATCATGCCAGCCTTCTTAATCTTTCTAAAATTCTGTTATTATTACTGCATAGGCATATGCACAATTTATTAGGCATTGATTTCCCCAAACTCTCAAGTAGGGAGGTTTTTTTCCATACCATTTCACTGATTCCAACCAGCAGATTTGCATTATGCTTGCCATTTGAAGGCCAAATATCAGCATTTTCCATTAACATTTTGGAATTACCTTATCTTCTGGCAATTAAGCAGAAATTAGGTGGGTTTTTTTGCATATAGAGCTTTCCCTTCTCAGGAGGATTTGATCTCCAAGGTATTTTTAAATATCTAACTCATATCTTTGAAATCTATATACAATATCATTAATTATTGTTCGGAATATTTTGAATTATCCTAAAATATCGTGTCACCTATAAAGAAGCACAACTCAAGAGAATAATTACACCAGCCCTGAGCTGAATGTAAGACTGCAGGTACTGTTCCTGGGGAGGTTACTAACAGGTAAATTGGCAGGACTACATGAACTGACTGCTGATGTCTTGCAAGTGTTAAATTCATATATAGACAAATAGAATTTAATCCAACCAAAATCTTGACAAAAATCAAGAAGGACAAAAATGAACTGCTCATCACTATGTACTCACATACACATCACATACTCACATGCATATCCATGAAAACCATGAGCACTGGAACTGCCCCAACCACATGTTCTTTTGCAGGCAAACAAAACCAATAATTTTCTTAGCTTAGGTCTGATTATTTCTTTTAACAGTTTAACTGAAGACTTCAGGCAAAGACAACAGTTCCTTACATCATGCCTTCCAGTCACTGTAAATGAAACAAACTCCAGAACACAAGTGCAGAAAGCTCTCTTGCTTTAGGGCCTTTTAAAGAGACAAAGATCGTTTACTCACACATGTAACGCACATATGACCAAAAAAAAGGCAACTCAGCATCTTCTGCCCAAATTTAAAATCACATCAGTTCCTGACCTCATTACATTTATGGAATACCATCCTTGAATGCATCTGTTTAGCCACAGATCTTGGTCACTTCAAGAGATGCTGGGAACAACCCTTACCTGGGTTACTCTGTTTCAGTGCTTGAAAAGAGACCAAGCCCCTCTGAATTCAGGCACCACCCCCACAGGGCTGCTCTCTAGCTTGTTACTGAGAATCAGAAGTAATTTCACACCTTGCATGCAATGATTAATGAATTACACCACTAACCTAACACTTTATGTTAAGAAGGAAGCAGAACCAGCAAAAGAATATGAAGATATCTCTGGTAGCTAGTCTTAAAAACTTAAGTCTAATATTCCTTCCAAAACTGGTCAACATGGATTACAGCAGCTGTAAAGATTTCTGCTATCCATTAAAATAACCTTTTAAAAACCTTGTGGAATTCTTCAGCACAACAACTTACTGCTGTAGTGACTCTCACACGTTAATTACCGATCTGAACAAGAATTTCCTTTTATCAATTTTGGAATTTGCAACCTTCTGATTTCTTTAAACAGTCACTCACTTTAGTGCTTTAAGACAAGCAAACAGAAACTTACTTCAGTTTACCTTCTCATTACCATTTGCTGGTTTATACAGTTTTAGCACGCCTCTTCTCTGACTCATCTGCTTTCTAAGGTAAACAGTCACAATTTTCTTCAGTTACTCTCCACGACTGAGACTTCCCCAATTCTTTTTCAGCTTCATCTTGTGTTCCCAGAACTCCCACTAACTCCTGAATGCTATTCTGAGGTGAGACAAGGGCATTCTTGATATATTGGCTTTTACTTCTGGTAACGTTCTCCATGCTGCTCTTTATTACTTTTCCTATTCTTAATGGCCATTCTTAACGACATGTTTTCAAAATTACTTGGATTTTTTCTATTACTATTACGTTTCAAGTCAGCCACATACCAAAAAAGAGCTTGCTATTCTCAGGTCCAGCTCCTTCCTAAGTGGAGCTCTCCAAGGCGGGGTGTAGGACTGGCAGCCTCATAGCTCTCCATGCTCAGGGATCAGAGACCATTTAGGCAATTCCCAATTCTGCCTTTCAGCAGGGCTAATGGGGCAGACAGAATGGTACAACAGTGCTGTTTCATGCTTCTCAGAACAGAACAGTCCCCATCAGTTTGAAGAGGGGATCCAGCAACATACTACTGTTACTAGATGTAAGTGGGTAATGCACCTTTTGCTTCTACGTTCAATAGAGGTTTTGAGCCATCTTAGTCATACCATGTTTCTTAATAACCATCTGCGAAGGACAACAAAACTTTCTAAAAGCTTTCATAATTTGAATCAAATTATTTTCCACATTCCAAAACACCTTTCTCACCTGTCAGTTTGGCATAATTTCCTTCTGTGCAATCTCACTGGCTGAAAGCTATGAATTATGACCTGTTAGTAATTATTATTTGAGCTAATTTGCCAGCTACCAGTATAAGCTTACTGGGATGTAATTCTCTAGATGCTTCCTAGAGACTTCTAACACATTTATAGTTCCACATTCTTATTATGTTATTTCTAATAAGACTGTATATCTTTTGTCCAACACCTCAGCCACCTCATACTTGAGCTCTCAATAACTGTGGACACAAATCTGCGGTGAGGATTGGTACTAATAAATAATTTAACATTTCTGCAATATTCTGCTTTCTTGAACTGCTCCCTCTGTGCAACAGCAATCCACCCAGCAGGCCCATCAGCTGTCTCACCAACTTCCAGCTTCTTATTCATTTAAAGCACATTCTGCTATTTGTTCCTCTTTTTTCCTTTAGCTGTGTACTCCACTGCCAGCATTTTGACCTTCTGGGGTTCATTTTTACGTGCAGTAGGAATATCTTATGGGCTTACTTTCCTTTGAGAGTCCCAGAGCTAAGCAACTTCTGAAGACAGTGACTTTCTTCTCTCCAGGCAAGGTGCACACAAAAAACCATCAAGTTACTGGATCCCAGCTGCAGGACCTCAGGGCAGAGGTAATGTTCAGGATCAACTCTGGATAGAAGAACAGATTCTCCCTTCCCTGCTTCTTTCACTTGAAGGACTACAGGGAAAAATGCTCCTGGTATTAAAGCCTGTGTAAGGGGAACAGTTTTACTGTAACTTTCTCCTTGTTTGTTAGATTTCAAGACACACCAGAAGGTTACAAAATAATCTTATTTATAGTTTAACACACAAAAAAATTCAAGTATTTTAACGTGGTCATCAGGAGTAGAATAACAAAAAGTAACAGTTCAACAGACGAAAAGCTGGAAAAGTTTAATATTTTTAAGTTTAAATTTGTAAATTTTGGGTCTGAGATGACTTTTGAATGCTTGTGTAAATGAACACTATAGACATTAACTAAAAAACCTAAGAAAATTAATGAGATTACTGAGAAGGTCTATCTCCTATAAACCTTATCTCCTTTATCCTATAGACCCAGACTCACCTTTTCTTATGAGATAAGGAGAGTTAATAGCTCCACAAGAGATTCAGGCTGAATCACTGTCTTCCTCTTTGCCCTACTTATCACAGCCAGATAGTGTCTAAATGTATGATACTTTTAACATGCAAAGTTTCCCCTTGCAGGGTCTGAAGAAGCCTCAGAAGAACAAGTAAAGTATGTTAAAAGTGTAACATATACCCAAAGAAGGACAAACAAACAAACAAAAAACCAACCAAAAAAAACCTAAACAAAAACCAAAAACCCAAACCTGCCCATGTTGTTTGATCCTTTTGTTCTTCTCAAGCATTACATGCCTTTTATGTTCTCTATTACCTAGACTGAACAGGGGTTTATTAGGCTATTCTGTATCGAGGCCCAAAATAAATAACATTTGACTTTAACAACACAGGGCATTTCCTTCCCTTACAAGTAACCTGAGCTGACAGTCACAGTATGCAATCCTCCTGTTTTCTAAACAACTCTTCAAGTAATTCTTACTCTAGCACTAAACAGAATGAACAGTTCAGCTGTAAGTGAAACAAGAAATACATGAAATGGCATGACTTGATGCTTAATTTGAACAAGAAGTCGGCACTGTTGAACAGTGCCAGTGCAGTGCTTAGGAGCTACACAAACCCTCTCAGGTTGGTTGAGTAAGTATCATTCTTTATGGGAGACTCAGGAGGAGCTGTTGTATAAATTTTCTTCAGAGTGGGGAAAATTCCCATTTCAGCTGCTTGTTCTCGCTGCTGGTTCCCATCTTACTGCTCCTTCATTAGTGCCATTGCAGTTGTGTGAGTGGCCACACTGCACACCAGATTGCAGGAAGAATGCCTCACAACTATTAAGGTGTAGGAAAATAAGCTTGTTGAATAAGCTGTGATACCACAAGGCTGTCCATGGAAGTGCATCCATGCCCCTTTGACAGCACAGCAGCGACAGAAGCAGTCTGGCTGTGCAGTAGAGCACGTTCACCTGACGGCCATCACCTGATGGCCTCCTGTGCCCAACACTGCTCAGCTTCTACACTGAGCTTCACCCATGCTGTTAAACCCCGGAGCCAAAGACAGGCTACAGTCCTACAGAGCTCCAAAACCTGGGTGCCTTCTGAGGGAGCTCTCAGAATGCCTGGCCCCAGCCAAGAGAAAGCCTGTGCTGGTGTACAGCCCAGGCTGGAGCACCAAGCACTGGAGAACAAAACCCAAGAAGTTGGGGTTTGTTTTTACAACCCCTGAACACAGAGGTCCTCTCTGGCCATTAAAGGCAGCAGGAGGACATGAGTTAAAAGAGGATGATGACCTGCCCTTCTCATCATGAGGGTGATGCATGCCTCAAGACTGTGCTTTACTTCCTAACTATAATCTGAGAAAATATTCAGATCATGAGTGAGACTGGTGAATTTTGGGGGATTTTAGCACTTCTATTTTGGGTGCAAAATTATTGGCATCTTGCCCCAAACTGGCATTACAGCCAAAAACAGAATTCATGATTGAAAGGTTTATTTTTCTTTCTTCCACAGTACTCTTTCCATCTCCCACACTCACTATAAATAATGCACAACTCTCATGTGAAGTGAATTAAAAAAGGTTGAAGACCAGAAATATAAATACTCCACAAAGAGATCCTAAACCCCGTTCTTTTTGGGCAGCTATGTGATCCAGGCTAACTTACCCTCTCACTATGTAGTCAAAATCTAGAAGACATGATAATTTGTCCACAGTAAGGAGATTTTCTTCCCAATTTTTTTTTTTTTTTTTT
>VXBB01018794.1:91029-160855 GCA_013399915.1 Illadopsis cleaveri
TTTTTTTTTTTTTGGTGAGCTAAATCCACACTGCTCTGAGACTCAAGCTGTGCATACTCTTACTATTTAACAAAGCTCTCATTTGAGACTCATCCCTGTTCATACAGCCCAAGTGTTTGAAGTCTACATAATACTTTTAAGCCATTTCTGGTCTCAGAGTCCAAAGCCTGACTCTCTGGATGTAGGATTTAAGTAATTCTCATTTTTACCACGATCCAGCAAAATGAGAACCAGGCTCCAGAATTAAGGGTAAAACTGACAAACTCCACTTTTTAAAATCTTAAATCTACAGTCACTACACTAAGGACACAGCAATGCTTCTCTTAACAACAGAAAAAAAGATTAAAAGGCTCCCATGGACCACAGACTAAGATTACTTCATTAACTTTCTTGATTTTTTAAATTCTCTTGCTAAAATATCCAAGGCAGCTAAATCATCTTTTCCAATTACATTCTCTATTCCTGAAGCACAGACTAACTACTTTGTGGTGCCCACTTTGTATCACCACTGCATGATATTAACCACAATTTACAGTACTGTATTTTGTTCACTAGTCAAGGTATTTCATGACTGATAATGGCAGACATTGGAGGTACTTATTCTAGGACAGAATTTCTCAGCTGGAGATTAATGAAGAGCATTGAGGAATTACAGCTACACTCTTCTGAAAACAGATGAGAGAAGGTGATCCAAAAAAAATGTTTTTCTAATGAGAGGTCAGTGTAGAAAGAAGACCTCTCTACAGTACTGGACTGAACAATCTGGAGTGGCTTAAGGGACTCTTTTCAACCCTTATGCAGTGCATAGAGGCAAATATTATGACAACAGGTAAATATGATAAAAGCAAGGACATCAACTTGCCAGGGAGGTTTTTAAGACTCATAAACATAACCACAGGCACATTGTAAGAAAGGGGCTCAGCCCCAGAGCCAAGCTTCTAAGGAAGAACTGCATCATATGGCACAAAGACAAAAGCTCTCTCAAGGTAATGTTACACTACATGGAAACGCAACATAAAATCTATATTCACTTAATATACTTCCAATATAATGGTTTTGAAAGTTTCCCTGAAAAAAAAAATGCATCTGTACATTTTCACACAGATTTGAAGCAAAAGAATGTCAAAATACTTTTATCCAAGTTTTGGTTCTGTTACCTAATGGAGACAGAGGAAGAGCTAGGACAGAAACAACTAAAGAAAGAGGTTAAAAGAAATACTGCCATTGAGAAAGATACCAGCCTCTAAAGTTCACAAGCATCTGGTTCTTCAAAACCAGCTGAATTGGGCTTGTTCCCAAAAAGAACATCTAAGCACTTTAATCTGCTCTTGTACCAACTTCCCAGAAGGGTTTGGAGGCTTGTTTGAGGACCAAAGTTGCAGAAGCTTCAGGGAGCAAAGCAGCAGCAGCACTGATAGTGGGGCTGCAGAGCCAGTCTACCATCTGCTTGCTTCCTGCTGGGCTCACTCTCCTGAACAGAAAATCATAGGATCTTAGAGTGGTAGAAGAAAACTTGAAGACCATCTAGTTCCAACTCTCTGCCATGGGCAGGGACACCTTGCACAGGTCACTGAGAGCGCCATCCCTGAACATTGGCCTTGATTCTGGCCTTGAACACTTCCAGAGATGGGGCAGCCACAGCTCCCCTGGGCAACCTGTTCCAGTCCCTCACCACCCTCACAGTAAAGAATTCCTTCCTATTATCTAATCTAAACCTGCTTCTTTCAGTTTAAAGCCATTCCCCCTTGTCCTATCACATGCCCTTGTAGAAAGTCACTAAACTTCAAGAACAAAAATCACAACCAAAAAGAGCAGGAAAGAGGGAAAGATTCTAATCTAATAGAAGAAGTGGTGTTACTGCAAGACCTTAATAGAATTAACTCTGCACTTTCTCAGCAAACCGCCATTTGAGGCTGACTACTTTCACAGATTCCTGTGAATGCAGCAATGTACTGATTGCTTCTTCAAAAACTGGTAGTAAATGAGACATTTTCTTGATCTCTATGCCACATATGATATCATCTTCTCCTCTAACAATAAGAGATACCAAAAGCTTTCTGACCTGAGCATGTTCTTCAATGACAATTCTGACAGAATGACAAGGGTTGGAAATATTCATAAGAATTGTACTAAGTATAGCACATAACCCACTGAAAGGCAATTGCTTCTCAGTGCTAGAGACCTATGAAATTGACACAGATTCTCATTTGAATTCAAATCCAAATTCATACATACAGATATACACCATGAATCAGCATCTGAATCCTCTACAGCACAGCACTGAGGTGCTCTCTCTGCTCGAAGAGGGCTGCAAGTAGTAAGAAGAGCAAGAATAAACAGGAAACAAAAAAGCTTTCTTGTTCAAAGATTGGCAGCTGCAGAGAGTTCTTAAAACATTCATGTAACAATGCATGACAACAAATGTACTGTTCTACAGTTTCCCCCTTCCTAGCCCTGTCTCTCACCCTTCCATGTCCCTGTGGCGCTGCCTGATCCCGCAGCCCAAAGATCACAGCACATGCAGCACTATCCCAGCAGCTACAAAACGAGGACTCAGCGCCAGGGTCCAACTTGCTCACAATTACTTAATAAAGCCAGGTTCTTTAGAACGATTTTATATAAACTAAGTGTCATTAGGGAGGTCTGTATGTCTTTGAAATGACTCCCTATGAAATCTGAGTCAGTCCAGCCTGCAGACACAAATGCATCCAGTTTTGGCCGAGCAGTGAGTCTGGATAATAAGACAGAAAGCTGTCCCTGTTACACCACACCTATTATCCCCAGTAGTTCCTTTCTTTCTTCTCAATTTCTGTCCTAATACAGTCACACAATGGTCCAAAGAGAAAAGGAAACAGTCACCAGTCAGATAGAAAGAAACTGTCATTAATAGCACAACCAGCACTTCTCAGCTCTTCCGTGAACTGTGGCATTCGTGGAGCTCAATGGCCTCTACAGAGGGTGGTTAGAAATTATTATCCCCAAATTATTGATGGGGAAAACAAAGCACATTCTGGTGAATTAGTTAGCCCATGATCACACAGCCTGTGAGTGGCCAATTTGGGATTAAACCTGTGCATCTGGAGTCCAAAGCCACTAGCATCTCCAATGGGGTGGCAGGTTCCTACATTAACTATACAGTGAGAATAAGGAGGATCTGACACTGCTGGGGGCAAATGCTGGCCTTCAAATAGCACCAAGTGGATCAAATGGATAAAGTGGTCATAATTCTGCTGATATTTTCAGGTTCTTCTGTGTCTCACTGAGTCAGAAGAACTACCTAAATTCTTCCATTTTTTAACACTGAACGTTACTGGCCTGCTGTACCCCAGATCCCCATCTCTGCACAGTGCTGGGAGATTTTACTGGTGGCCTTCACAGATACTGACAAGAGACTCATGAATGCAGGACTTATCATGGCAATGGCAGGCCACGGTGTTTAACACCATTTTTCTTTTCATATTGTGCTTAAATTTCCTTAGCCCCTGTCTATCCAAACTCATCCTATTTCTTCCCCACTACCAAATCTTTGTACAATCTCATTCTAGTCTCCCTTCCTCTGCTTCCTCATCTCCTTGTGAAGCACCATTCCTCAAACATTTCCTCTCTTTCCCTTTTGACAGTTCCCACTCCCAGTCTCCTTTGATGGGCTTTCTATTTCAAACCCTGCTTCAGCAATGTCTTTCCTCACCTTCCAGTCTCCTCTCCCAGGTAAATTCACTCGTCTTCTCCAACCTTCCTCTTGAATTCTGCTCTCCCCTCCCAACTGCTCCTGCCTTCAAATTATACGCATCACTTTGATTTCACCTGCTCTCTGTTTTCCCTACATCCACCCTCAGCTTGGCTGTTTCAATGCACAAACAGTCCAACCCCATCCCTGGAGCATCAGACACCACTGCACTGAGTCACTTTGTGGGATGGATGCATGTGCAGTTTGACCAGCACAGGAAAATATTTAACTGCTAAAATTTAAATTTCTTCCCTCAGATTTCAAGGAGTTATATAAATTGATCTAAAAGCAGATCTGGGGAATATGGAGACAGAAATCCCTATTCCTTGATTCAGAGATAACAGAAGAACTCAAAGAAAAAAGAAGTATCAGAAAAAAGAAACCAAACAAACAAGTAATAAAAATTTCAGCCCAAGAGGTACCAGCTGACAAACCTGTAGGCACTGTAAAACACAGTGTCTAACAAGAGGTGTCAGACCACCGCAGTAACATGCAAGCCTTTAAACTATGAGAGTACTTTGCTGCTTTACTCAGGACACGAAGATAAAATTCCCCTCCCAGCAAAATCTTTGCTGTTAACTCAACCTGTACGTGTTCTAAGGAGCAGCAGAGAACATGTCTGCTGCACCCACTCCTCTCTGTGATTCACACATTATACCTAACAACCTGATGTCTGCTTTGATCCTGAAATACATCCTCTGCACAGAAAACTCACAATATGGATTTTCCAAGCTAAATGCAACTGTACCAAGGCAGATCTCTCTATAGTATATCCAGTGAAGTTTCCATAGCAGTATCTGTTTTATTCACTGTAACTATACAACTGTTCATCTTTAGACAGAGCAATTTTAAAGCCATTTAACAATAAAACCTTCTGAAATTAAAATTACTTTGCTTTGCTTTCCTGATAGCTTAACAACTACAACTTGAGAAGAAGAGGCAAGGACCCTCATTTTCTGGCAAAAATTTGGTGGAGAGAAAAAAACACTTTTGAAAAAAATCAGTATAATGCTCCCAATGCAGGTTACGTATTCCATGCAGTTGCATCACCTACTCTACTCTTTTTCTAGGCTCTCTTTCTGCCAAGCACCAAGAAATCAGATGAATCCTGCTCACATTCTTCCACAGCAGTTCCTCTCTAGTAAGCAGCCAATGTAAAAACACTGTATAACAAAATAAGAAAATGTTGTTCTCAAGTGAGAACTCAGTAACAACATACATGACTACCTTGTGAGCTGTGATATTCCTGCTGCAAGTCAACTAAAAGAAAATTAGATGGAAAAAAATATTGCTTAGATTTGTTCACATATGTGCAAAGACGTTCGATTTTGCTTCAATTAAACTTTTTTCCATCATGAATAATCCATTTAACTAATCAACGTCTGACTTACTCTAAGGAACACTTCATTCGATGTAAAATTAAATATAAAATGAGAGCAAAAAGTAATTACAGAAGGACATTATTCAGCTGTTGATTCATTCTTCGCTTTTTGCATTACTATTAAGTAACTTCTAGCATTTGCTGGTTGTAGATCAAAAACTAAAGCTATGCTAAATAGAGTTCTCAATTTGTTAAATTTCAGCGCAAGTGAATTACTTTTAAAGACAATACTTCAGAGGGGTCTTTCTGGTGTTAAATTAGAGGCTGTGTTTTGCTCTCAGAAATGCTCAGGAAAAAACGTTATGTACAAAAAACCCCCAATATATGGATGAAGTTAGTTGGGGGGCTTGGGATTGACACAATATAAATTAAAACAATGCTGGATTCTTCTTTTCCAAAATTAGGCAAATAACCATATCAGTGCTTTTTTGCTTGAGGCATTGGAGGTCATTCATCCAACAGTATGCCTAAAAAAATCCAGCAATCATTCAAGTTTGGAGTTGTTTTTTTCAAATACCAAAAATACCCTCAGCAATGCTGCCATGACTAATAAGACAGTGCACTGGGGTTATTATAGGACAGCCTACAATCAAGTTCAAAGAGTAGCAACCTTGCTGACCTGCAGAAGTCCTGCCTGACTTTCAGCATCACTGTTAGGAACACAGAATACCTCCTAAGGGAACAGCAAGAGCAGCAGCTGCTTTCCTTCATCAACACCCACTCTCTCCACACCGATTTTGAGCAAAAGAGCAAAACACATTCAGCAAAGGTTCATGCATGCTCCTATTTTCCTTCAAGCTAGCACCAAATGACAAGACAAATACAGGGAGTATATCAACACAACGCAGTCATCCAAACACCTAAGAAACATCAGGAGATAGGCTTCCTCTAAAGCTTGCTAAAGACAATAGATGTAAAAATAAACCTGGTAATAGGAATTTAGCATTTCAGTCAGAACAGTTACAACAAACTCTATTCCATTTTAAAATCTTTTAAAATCTCACCATCTTAAATTTAAAGAGCTGTTCACATTGCAGTTTCACTAAATGATCCCATCAAAGGCTAATGCTATCCCTGAAGGATTACAGATCTATGCATGACACTTCACATTTCTATAGTGCATTTATAGCTCAGGATAGCAATACATTTTTCAGGCCTTTTTTTCCCCCCAATTATTATTATGATTTCTTGAAAGAAGAAATCTTAATTAGCTCTACAAAAGTTAAGGCAATGGAAAATCAAAAGATTTGTACAAGATTAAAAATAGCAACACAAGAATTACTTCCTTCAAAGTGCAAAGGGCAAACCTACTGAATTCAATCATGCAGCAGTGCAAAGACACCAGATTCCTCATGCAATGTCTCCCACAAGGCCCCTGGAAACCAATTCTGCCATTCTAATAGTTTTCAGTCTATAAAATAAAACCTGGCACCCTTAATTACAAAAGCTTACTATAGGCAAGTGCATGACCCACTGCTCTGGCCATATGTTAATACAGTCAGAAATGACTCATCATTATATCAGAAAATGTCCAACATCACAGACTGAGAAACTATGCCTACAATGGGACAGCGACTTTTCACTGCCATCATATGAGAAGCAAAAGACTTAGATCTATGACTTCCTGGAAAAGGAGCAAGGCAAAAAGAAAGGAAAGCAGTTTTAAGGAGGAAAAAATCCAAAAAATAAACAANNCCAAAAAAACCCACCACCACCACAAAACAAAAAACCCCACAACCCCACGATCTCAAGCCCTTTTTCACCCTAAAGTGGTCTGTAGAGAGTCACATGTAGACTAATTCAAGAGTCAGCAACACATACTTCAGTCTTGGTTTATATAACTGTATGAAGGTGCTGAACTGAATGCTCAAGAGGTCTAGAGCATGAAAAGACACTATACAGAGATTCTTCTGTTTCCTTAACAGATGAGAACCATGGTTTTCCTCTTCATTAATTAACAAAATTAACATTTTAGTAATGGTTTTATCAAGTAGACAAAATCATCTACCAAAAAGGCAGCCAGCCTATTGCTTTAGAGGAAATCTATCCAAAGAGATCCTTGTATTTCAAAGAAGTGACCCTATTCAACAGATCAGATGGCATCTATAACTGAATGAACTATGGATCTGTAATTCTTACACAAGTGTAAAAATGAGAGGGAAGGAAAAGAAGATTTAACTACAAATGAAACCCCAGTAAACAGCAAAAAATGGTTGGGGTCTAGTGGTTTATATTTAACCTTAACCCTCCTCCACCTCTACATCTAAGACCAGAGATTTCCTTGTAAAACATCTCCTCGGCCACGGGGACATCCATTTCTAGCAAGCTGTGAGCTACTCCATAAAGGCTAGGAGGAATACCCTGATCTAACCTAACAGGCAGACAATTGTTTGGTTTTCTTTTACATTTTTTTGTGTCTATGGGGTACGTTATGTACTGTATAAAGAAACTTCGCTAATAAATTCACTCTTTTTTTTACCTTAACCTGGTTTAATGTGAATTATGAGGCAAGCTAAAGGAATGCCTGGGGAGTTAGCAGACCAATATTTCAACACATTTCCCAGGGTATTCCAGGAAACTGGCTCAAAGCATGGGCCAGTGCAAACCTCCACCCTGGAAAACATGGTTAGGGATGTAAATACAGCATTCAAAATACCTGGGAAAACACCTTCATTTCCAAAGAGCGTAACAGGCAACACATCCTTATATTAACAATAACAGCACATAAATTCTAAGGAAGAGTGAGTCATTCCTCAGTCCATCCCTTGAAGGCCAAACAGATTAATCTGGATTTACGACAGAGTTCTTGTTCCAGCTATAAAGTATAACCCTGACATTACAATATAAACTGATATTAATTTAAAATTCAAGTTCCTACAGCATGTGTGTTTTCCTCACCTTTATTCATCTATTTAACATCTGTAACACTTCACCTCTTTCATCGGTGTATGTCACTCCCACTTCTGTACTCCCGCCTCTCCTTTCTCTACTTTTGATTCTTGCAGTGATTTCAGTGGTTTACTTGCTTTTCAGCACCATATGATTAGCTACAAAATAATTTCTTTTTGTTATCTGTGCCTATTTGAAAGCTCCAAAATAGCAACCACAGTCAAAGCTGATAAATGGCCCAGATGGACGGCAATGCCTCTGCCAGGCTCTGTCTGAGTGACCAATGGGGCACGAACCACATGGTGGGATGTGGACATGGAGGTCTCTGCTGAGCACAGCCTAGGAGCACAGTCTGAGAGTCATAAAACTCCCTGGAATCAGCTGCCTACAAACACACTTTTAGGAAGTTTAGGAAGAAAAATAAGGACAAATAAAAACTGCAGTCCTTTTGTTTTCACTAAAACACCTTATTCCGTTATTCTGAAGTAATCATCCTTAGGCTCCAGCCCCATCTTTGGGGGTGGGTTCCAGGTTGGTGGGTGTATTTACCTGTATCTTCTACATGACAGAGTGTACATATTGGTATCAGGCTTCCTGGGTTGGCAAGCAAAGAAGAACAATATATGAGAGAGAACTAAAGCTTTATAGACTAGGAAATGGACGAACAATCTGAGCTTACATCTGGGCAGGCTTTGCTCTCTGCAGTTGGTCTCCTTCAGCTTTTAAAAGTAATCCTGAACATGAAATCTCAGAAATACTACCTGCAATACCATTGGAAAAGTGAGGTTGGAGAGCTGAGGACAAGTGGAAGGGCAGTGTCTTGCGGCTCAAAGAAGAGCTCTATTATTCTCCATACTTCTGTCTCCTTCTTGAAACCAAGGCCACTTCTGTCTTTGGCTGTTAAAGGCTAGGAAGCTTGTGTTCAAACTTAATTTAACACAAAACTGTATCAAATTTAAAAGATAAGCCTTATTGAAATCAAATAAAATTTCTACATCTAATTTTTTTTTTCATTCAGTAAATTCTGATATTACAACATTTTAAAAAGTGGATTGTCCATGGTAGCTAATAAAGATCAATTTGCTACACACTCCTTTCTTTCAATAACTGCCAAAACACCCAGCTGGGTCAATGAAAAGTTTCCTTCAGCATCCAGAACCTGCAAATTCAAGCACTTTAAAAAGTACGTATTTTTCTTAGCATTTGAAAAATGTGGCTTTCAAACAATAACCACCACTTCAACTGTAAAGATGCTGAAGTTCAGGTAATTTTCTTTTACATGCTTATTACAGTTAGGCACACATTCATAGAGAGTGCTCTCTCAAGCCTGATTGAAATCTGAGTCAACAGTCTCAATCAACTGTCCCTTGAGGATTAACATTATCTAAGGGTTCAAGTACTAAAAATCAAAAGAGATGAAAAGAGTGAAGGAAGAGGTGGAAAAACAGTGGTGACCTGGAAAAAATGTATGAAGAAATGCATCCTGGGAAAAGGCATTCCTATCCAGGAAATTAGCTTAAAGGCATAGAGGCAAGTGCAAAGTGGAAGACTGACAGACAACAAACACACAAAAGATGGAATGTAACATCATCATGGTTTAACCCCAGCCAGCCACCAAGCCCCAGGCACCCGCTTGCACACTCCCCTGCCAGCGGGATCAGGGAGAGAACCAGAAGGGTAAAAAGAAGAAAACTTGTGGGTGAAGGTAAAGACAACTTAATAGGGAAAGCAAAAACCACACACACAAGTAAAGCAAACCAAGGATTCACTGCTTCCCACAGGCAGGCAGGAATTCACCTGCCTCCAGCAGAGCAGGGCCACATCACACATAACGGTGACTTGGACGACAAACGCCATCATTTCAAACATCCCCTCTTTCCTTCTTCATCCCCCCACTCTATACACTGAGTACGATGTCATATGGTCTGGAACATCCCTTTGGTCAGTCTGGGTCCCGTGTTCCAGTTGTGTCTCCTCCCAAACTGCCATGCATCCCCAACCTTGCCAGTGTGGCAGTACGAAAAGCAGAAAAAGCTCTGGCTCTGTGTAAGTCCTATTCTCTAACAACAGAAGTATCTCTATATTATCAACTCTGTTCAACACAAATCCAAAACACAGCCCCATACTAAGTCCTGTGAAGCAAAATTAACTCTACCCCAGCTGAAAACAGCACAAACATTTACAGAGATGTAAAATTACTCTGTTTCGGAGGTTTTTTTATCATTTTTATCCATTAAGCCATATTACAGAACTAACTGAACTCTAAAGAATTGTATCATAATAGAAGCTTGTTAGAAGAAGAAACCTTTTTAGCAGACAATTGAGTGGGAGCGCCAACATTACAGTTACAAGAAACAAACTTCAACGCTGTATTATCAAGATAAAAGTACACTCAATGAGGTGAATAGATGATGACTTCATAGGTTTGAATTTCATGCATCATTCCGCCAAGAAACACTGATGTGCCTTCAGCATCTCTTCTAGCTAATGACCTAGGGGCAATCCTAACCCTAAATGTCTTCCCACAGAAAACCACTGTTTATAGTTAGCAAATGCAGCATACCAACACCAGTATTTGTGTAAATGTGTCTAATCCTACACACCTGGGCACTGTGCAGGCACTGACATATGAAGCATGCTCTCTATTAGAGCTCTGCCCATGAGAAATCATAGTCAGTAGGTCTTTGTGGCCCTGCAGTTATACAAATAAGCCTCAGGTTTACCCTCCAAATTCATAATTGCAATATATATATATTTTTTAATTGTCCTTTCATCTCAATTAAAAATAACATCTAGTCAGACGTATCTGCTTAGGAAGAGACACTGTGAAACCTGATAAATATTACATATCAGGTACTCTGGTGTCCCAGTTCTGACACCCAATGCCACAGGAGGTATATCTTTCTTATGTTTTTTTCACTATTCATAAAATCTTCAAGGAAGTACTGAATCACCTCTACATAAACAGGGTGTGGTGAATTCTTTCCATTTCAGAGGGAAATTCTCAATGTAATATTGAAAAGGCAACTAGCCAGGGAATACAGCACCATTTGTTACTCTTTTTATCCTATTTAGAGGTTCTCAATAAACTGCTCTTTTTAACCCAAGTCCTGGCCACAAGGCCATTTGATTTCATTAGGAATAAATGGAATGCTATATATAAACTGCTTCATCTGTTTTTCTAAAGAGGTCTGCCTGTGGCTGCCCTGGAAGCAGACACAGTGAATGCCATCAGCAAAAGAGATTAAAGTATCCCACATGACAGCTTGAGAGGCAGTGCTTCAGAAAAATAATTTAAGGATGACAAGATTATTGCACTGGCCTGCTGCAGCCTTATTACTTTTTCAAAGGCTTTATGTAAAGAGTTTATGACATTAAAAAAAGTATTACTGCACACATTTAAAATAAATGACACCTGTACATATGCAAACATTATAAATCCTACAGTTCTGTGGAGTATTACAGTAATAAAAATGAAAACATCTTCCTAGTCACTAGTAATGAAACTGACCAAAGCCCACAGAGTTACATGGTTGCACCTGGGTCCCAATTGTAGCCCTGACTGACAGCAGGAAAATAAAAGGCCATGACTAAAGGCAGCAGCACTGGCAATTGTCCATCTGATTTCTGTGATTGGATAGAATAATAAAAGCACCATCAAATGTAAATAAACATTACTAACGACTCTAGCTCAGTACTGCATTTAAACCCAAACATTAACTGTGTTTACTGTAGTAAGACTGAAGAGTATGCTCAAATGCTTCCATGGAGCATGGATCATAGAACTTGGCTCTCCATCCGGCTTCTTGTCCCATTTTCAATGTTTTGTACCACACACTGTGCTACTTGGACTCAGGGAAGTTGCAGAGTCAAAATTCTTGGAGATGCTCAAAATCCAACTGGACACAGTGCTGGTCTGCCCCAGCTGACCCTGCTTTGAGCACAGGGGTTGGGCTGGACAATCTCCAGAGGTCCCTTGAAACTTGATTATTCTGTGATTCTGCTTAGTTACAGACCTGAGCAAACTCAGGAGAATGAGGCTTTATCCCATTCAAATATTGGTGTTGGAGTGGAAGGGCCTTTTCCAGAAATACAATCAAACACAAAGGAAACCACTATGGCCACTCTGCCCCATTATAAGCATACACATAACTATGTGTTTGATATTCATGCACACAAATACCACAGGGTTTGATTTTGGCTTCTCCTGGGGGACTGGAGTGGTGGTGTTCATTGTTAAAATATCCCATGCATTTTTAAATCAGAACTGCCAAGCCTTCTATGCTGCTATAAAAGATATACCCATATATGAACATCACACACTTAAAAGATCTGAAAAGGGGAGATATTTTTTCCTTCAGTGTATAAAATTCTTCATTATTTATTTCTGATAGGCTACAGTCAAATACAGGCTGGACAATATTCCAGAAAAAAAAAAATCCTATTTTGTTAAATGTTTCATGCAATTTCTGCTTTCCAGGAAAGTTTGAGAGAGCACAAATTACCTGGCTCTCCAGTACAGTCAATAAGTAAAGTAAGGACAAACAGGATTATGTATCTCTAAGAGTTTCCTTAAATATGGAATACTTCAGGATATACACAAAAAAAGCAATAAACTGCTTTCTTCTCTCCTACATTATCTTCAAAAGCAAGGTCCAACTCAGGTCAATAGCTTCCTCAGAAAAAGCCTAGTTACAGAGCAGCCTTTAACATGATGGTGCTACTAAATTCCCTAATGTACATGTGCCTGTAGAAGCAAGCTATAATTTTAACCATTTTGTAAGACAGAGATGACAAAGCACCATCTGCTTTTCCTCCTTTTTCTTCCAATTCCTGATATGTAAGATCAGGAAGCCAAGGAGGCAGAAGCACATTTCTGGTGTCGTGCTGCCCTAACCTTTTTTCCTCTCCTCATGTCCCTGTCAGTCACACAAGAGTGAGTGTGTCCTGTACCCATCACATGTATTATTCAGGAGGTGTTATCAAATCGTGGATATGCCAATGTCAATCCCGTGACTTCAGGGTCTCTGCATGTTCCACACTAACAATGTATTCCCACTTCAGCAATGCCCTGAAACAGTAATATTCCGCATTCTCAAATTAGTATTTTAAAGCCGAAGCATCTAAATGTGAATGGAAATCTCAGAAAATACAGATATTTCAAACCTTTGCTACAAGACAAAACTATGTTGTTTCTAGTCAGATCCTTAGCTCCCAGGGTTCGTTATGGTCCCATAGTCCTGAATGACGCTGTAGAGCCAATCTAACTGAAGGCTGCTCCAGAAAAGAACTGATCCTATCCTGCCTTTTCTCCTAACACTCACATAACCCCAGGGGCTAAGATGGCAGGAAAATGAAAAATGAATAAAGCAATTTTTAAAAAATGAGAAAATAATTGGGGTGGGGAAAGGAGCCTGCTTTTTGTCAAAAATAATGCACTAAATTGGCATTGCTGTACAGGAGACTGCATCCTGTCTCACAGTCATGATTGTCATCATCACTCTCGACTCTCAATCAGGCCTTGGAATTATATCACCAAGGACAAAAACTCTTAAGTGTTTTCAGAACTTATAGGCTTATATAATAACTATGTATCTACCTCTGAAACCTGATTTTCCTGAAAACACTTTCTAACCCATTACTTAATCATAAATGTATATTTTGCCATAGTTTGTCCTCGAGATTTTATTTCAACATCCACATACACTCCCAAAGATCCATCACAAGTTAAATTCTGGCATGAAAATCATTAGGAAGAGATGCATAACAGTGATGGTAATTACCAGGCTAAACTACAGCCAATCTATCAAGCTCCTAAAAACAGATAATCCATGTCTAAGTTCATTAATACAATAATAGAAAGATGCTCCAAGGCTTAGAGTATAGAAGATATGACTGAATGTTTACAATGGCCCGTTCTAAACTCAAAGCCTTGGCCAAGACACAACCTGAAAGAAAATACAACTTCAGAGTTTCTGCCCCATGGTTTCATGGCCCTCCAGAGGGAGAGGAGAAGTTGGGCTTACAGCAGTCCTGGCACAGCTCATGTCCCTAGCCATCTTTGTGACCGGCAAGCCTCGACCCTCAGTGGCCCTGCAGAGGCAGCTGCCATGGTCACTCTGCTGCCCAAACGCGGCTGCCAGGGGAACATAAGATACCAGCCAAAAGGTCCTGCCTGCCTCTGCTGCCATCCTGCCTCAGGCTTTCCAGAAGGGAAAAGGAAAGAAAAAGAACTAAGAAACGCCCCAACGTCAGATCGTTAAGGCAATGCTAAAACAACCATTTTGATCACCTTACACTTGAATGAAACCACTGACTGGTATGTGAAAAATTCCAGCCATGGACAACCTGGCACCAATTCTTTAATTTCAAAATCTTTAAGCACTTGCTAACTTATCAGATCAACCCCTCTATTACATCAGGTTTGTACCTAAGCTGATCATTATTATTGATAACATTCTTGTCACACCCATCCTGCCTTTGATTACTTACTAGCATTACTAGTTCTACAGATATTCTGGAGCCATTTTTAAAAAAAATCTATGGCCATGATCTGCCAACATTTTCTAAGCTGCCCTTACATAACCCCAGCTTCCCTTGAAGTCAGAGCCTGCACATAATCCAACACTTTCAGCACTTTTTACTAAAAGCTATCCCTCTTTGCTACGTCATCAAAGAATTGAGGTGGGAAGGGATCTCTGGAGATCACCTTGCTTCTGCTCAGAGCAGGGTCAGCTGAAGCCCCTGCTCCAGCTCAGGGCTGTGTCCAGTCAGGTTTTGAGTTGCTCAAGAATAGACACTCTGTGGGCAACATCCTCCAGCATCTGATCACCCAAGTGACAACGGAAACACAGGTCTGTGCTGCAGTATTTAGAGGGCTAACTTAATAGTGAGGAGGAACAGTAGGCAGAATGATGGCAGAATTATTAAACAGCAGTGGGTGGATAAGTGTCTTAAAGATGTTATTCCAAGCTGTGATGGACTCCAAATACTCTGCATGCACTATGCTGCTTTTTATGTGTCACACATTTCATCCTGCAAACAGTTCAGCGTATTTCAGTGTTGAGCCTCTGAAGTTTCCGTGTAATGAAAGCTACATGTTGTTTTCAGCAGCTAATTATCTTCCTGCTTTTTATTGTCAGCATGATTATTATTTTTAATCCTAAATTATTTCACAAAAAACTTTCCATACTACCGAAAAGCATAATATAGAAAAGTGTTGAAGTATAACCAGTCTTCTCTCCAAACCATGTTTATTTATTACTCTTCTGAACAGTAGACATTAACTAGTTTCTATTTTCAGTTCCTAATTTGGAAGGCAGGGAAGAATATAAATATATTTGTTTTTACCTTTGCTGCTGCTCATCACTATGCTGAGGCATATTGCTATTTGCCAGGAGGTAAAAGATGAAATTAAGTGGGAAACAAGTCACGCAAATGGAAGAGATAACGGACTACAAAGTGCACCAGCCAAAAATAAAACAAACATAGCATGCTTTCTTCCTTCAAGACAATTATTTTCAGATGACCTTTCTCAATTTTATACCAAGTGCTACAGACCAATAACCATGTAACTTACAGAGATCAGCAAAATATGAGTTCTGTGCAAAAAAGCATGTCCAGACATTGACTATTGCAAGAACTGCATGGAAAGATATCAAAAAATTCTATTAATTAGACAGATTAGGTGTGGTTAAGCAAAAATAAGGTTGACTGCAAGTTTAAGCTAACATATAATAATGCAAATATTAGAAAATGCCAGCTATTTAAAAGTTCTTGTCATTTGCCTAATTACATATTTTTTAGTATTGTGTTGTAAGACAAAATAGTCCAATGCATCCAAAACTCACTGCAAATAATCTCTCTCTCAACATTTCATTTAAGAACATTAGATTCAAGTTATAAAAATTACATAATTTCAGGGGGGAAAAAACTGCTAAACTGAAAGAATGCAACATTTCCTGGCTGTGGAAAAACCTGCCTTTGGAGCAGCAGGACCATGGGCATGGGCACCTGCTCCCGGCTGCTCTGCCCGCAGGCACCAGAGAGCTCCTGTCCAATGGGGCAGAAAGTATCCAGAGGCACATCACTGCACCCATCAGAGTCAGACCAGAGCCCAGATCTATCTGCTGTTCTCTCTTTGGCTGCATCACTCAAATCGTGTCCTGGTGAGAGCAAAGGACCCAAAGAACAAACCTATGAAATGCACTATCTCTGCAAGCAGACAGCCATAACACATATGAAGAAGAAGATCTGAGGAAGACTAACAGCCTCAATTCTAACATTACTTCTCAATTTCTTCATTTCTTACCCATGCTTTTTTTCCAAATAAGCATTTCTGGTTTTCTTCGTTTTTGTTTCCTGATTTTTTCTTGCTACAGAAAGATTCAGGACTGTTTTTTCATGACATGATGAGCAACCATGACAGCAGATCTGAATCTATATAATTTTAGGTACGGACAGAATGCCATGTAAAGCCCACACAGCCAGGTGTGCAAACTTACTTAGGTACATTTCCATGACACCAAGTTTCTAAATTACAACTTCAGTGTGGCCTGGAAGTGCATGGCATCGGGACTCAGTTGAGAAAGCCTAAACTGCAGGTAACTGAACTTAGCCATAGAGCTACCACAAGATTAAAATATACAAATAAGTATTTGCAAGTTTGGCTGAAATCTTGCTCTCTAAGAGGGTCTCTTTTCCTTTCTTTTTTTCCCCTTCCTTTCTTTTGCTCAATTTTCTGCAGCAAAAAAACCCCTGTACACAAGTTAGGAAAAAAAACCCCTTCCACAAAATATTTCCATTCGAGTAATGTTTATTCAGAGGTAAACATTAACGTATAGTTGCTAAAATGCAGGCACTTGCCACCTGATTTTCTAGGCACTGAAATCTTCTAGCAAATATAAATCTTTATGTGATTAAAGTCATGGAGGATCACTAGCCTCAGCAATTGTAGAGACAGTGCATTGCTCTCCCAAGGCATTCAGCTTGGCTTTTTCAAGTATAGATTTTTTTTTCAGATAATCCCCACCATGTACATCAAGATTTAGCCACACAGCACTAACCTGTGTGCATCTGTCTGGATCAATTTCAAGAATGGTTTTCATCCCTTACTCTTCCATATTAACAGATCTTAAGGATCAAATTCAGGAACAAAGACAGTACATTTACATACAAATGAGCAGTATTCTAATCCAGTAGCTTCATTCTCTGACTCGTCTGGATAATTCAGATGCTATTTTTATTTCTGCAGCAGATTATCTCTGTCTTTCAAACAAGTAGATATATTGAAGGTCTGCCCAGGTGCTTCCCTAACAGATTTTATCCACCAGATAACTTATATTTTAGCTCAGCAGGAGACTGTGTGTTTAAAAATAAGAAATGACGTTAGTAATGAAGTGAGACAAAATCTGAAATCCATATTTATGAACTGAGATTATAAAATAGGCTAATAATCAGAAAATTAAATATTTACTAACATATTTTTTTTCAGCAGGCACTAAAAATAGTATGTCAAGATTTGTCTGTAAAAACACAGTTGGGGAGGGGGAGAGAGCATTTATATCTGTTTTAAAAACCAAATTTCTAGGTTTGATCTGATACTGCAGAAATACCAAACACCATTTTTATACACTGTAAGGTTTTCCAAGTAAACAAAAAATCCAATCACAATTACATATGAATAATACCATATATATCACCATCTGCAAGTGCAACGCTTGCACAAAATGCAGAACTCAGAGGTAAGCCTAGATATAAATCATATTAAGAATAGGTTACTAAAATGCTGAAAATCTTGCTTTAAATCATTCCTGTGTCCCAAGGGATCTCACTGTAAGAATCTCTCATACTCTAAAAGCTTCCTGAAATCTCATGCATCATTCAAAAATTCTGCCTATTTATCTGCTTAAGGATTAATGGCTATGTCATCTTCCCCCACTCTTTCTAAATTAACAGGGACTGATGACTTTTGCTCTGTAGCAGAAAATTCCATTAAGAACCCCAATGCAGAGGGCTGGCCACGTCCCAGTGCACCTGAAGGAACAGTGATGCAATCTCGCTTTAGGAAAGATGACAGTCCCCTTCTTTCAAAACAATCACTATTCTTCTGCAGGGAAGAAAAATGGAAAGGCTTTGCTAATCAACATGCAAGGCTTCCTTTTTGTTCTCTGGCTATAAACTTGGGGGAAAAAACTGATAGAGAATATAGATTTCTACATGGTTTAATTAGTCAGCCTGGTCTGAACTGGAATACAACACTATTATTCACAGACAGAGCTTTCTGACCACTAAAGCACATCACAGAAGACCAATAGTTCATCCATTTTAAATTTCTGAGCTTAGAAGAAACCCAAATAAACAAAACTTAAGATTAACTCCAGGACTTTTCATGTTTGGGGGACTCTCTCCTTAATGTTAGGCTATACAGCTCCCAGTATTTAAAACATTTTTGTAGATTCTCCTACATTAATTGTGCACATTCTAAACATGACTTCCATCTTAATGAGGGTTTGCACTGGGAATATATGGTTGAAAAATTAACTCTCTAATAAATGCAACTTTTGTTCTGTTGAGTTCATATGATAATCTCCTGATTAAAGCTTTCAGCAGTCTGTGGGGACTTACACTAAGTACCAACCTAAAGAGGTCTCTTACTTATTGTGAGGTTTATAAATAGGAAATAGAGCTTATTATTTCTGCCACTACTTATGATAGTGCTCTAAGGCTTCAACTAAGACAAGGATCCACAGTGCTAGATTTTGAGCAAATACTCTACAATATAGCGTCCCAAAAGCTTAAAATCTATATATGAACAAAAGGGTACAACAAGGGAATCAATATTACTCATGCTTCATAAAGGGAAAAGCAGACCAGAAAAAGATTATATGACTGGCCACAATGGTCACTTACCAAAGACTGTCTGTGCAGTTGGAGCTGGTACCAAATCATCAGCTATTGCTTACTGAAAGACTGTCATCCTCCTTGGCAAGCTTTTATAAATAATGCTGAGAACTCATGGTCACTCGCTACATGAGGAGAAGCTTTCTAGGCCATGAAGGAGCAACCTTTCAAGGTGCCTAAATGAACCCAAACTTTTTGTGTACACACAAACCCACCAGTGAATGAAAAGAGCAGAAACAACTCATTGCAAGGAAATGACTGAAACAATGTCTCCTCTAACCCCAAAAACATTAAGATCGAAACTGGAAAAAGCAAAGCATTTCCATTCCCTCTACAAGCCAGACTTGCTTGGCTGAGCTGACACTAAAGATGCAGCTCAGATGAGAGAACCTAAATCAACAGAAGCTTATTCTGAACTTTGTTTACCACAGCCATCAAATAACTGATACTTAATGTGTTTCCTATTTTAGTTTTAGGAGAACTCCTCAGCCAATTGTTTTGCTGCCACATCTCAGAAACAATGACACTGGTTCTAAGACAACTCTAATGGACAGGAGCCTCATCTGTTCTATGATTACATGGGCTCGAATTAACAATTCTACTATCTCCCTTGGCAATTTATTTTACTGGATAATTGCTCTTGCATTTTTAATCCATGCATCCTTAATTTTCTAGGCTGGAGCAACATAGGTTCATTATTTCTTTTACCCTGAATAGCCACAGCAACCAAGATCCCAACTCCCACAAAACTGCTTGCCACACACAGCCTTCCTTCAATTCCTTCCTTACTTCCCTCTAAAACACATGACGGTTTTGTGTTTTCTCCTCAAATGGCATTCAGAACTAAACACAAGGTCACATAAAATCCACATGATGAGATTTACAGGTTAATTTTTGCAGTGTACAAGACTGAAGAGCCCACAAACTGCTAAGCACAACCCAAAGAGAGAATCAGTGGACAGCTCATACATACAATAATCCGAATAAGTAAAATGGACAGCAACCTCCAAAAGAGAAGAAATGGCACAAATTCCTCTATAAAATGAATTTTGTAGGGGCTCAGGCAGCTCATCTGACCCTCCCCAGAGCTAACAAGCACTAGGTCTGGTGCAGAAAAACTGGTGAGCACAGCTACCTTCTTGCCGTTTAAGATAATCTCTGCTCTTGTGTCAAAGCCTGTACAAACACCCACATCAATGCAGCATTTGGGGAATGCTGCCTCAGCCCAGGAAGAGACTCCAGAAGAGATCACTGCAAGTATCTTCAAAGCAAGGTCAATTATGAGATCAAAGCCTATTCTTGTCCTATATTATTATTATTATAATCATTATTATAATTACATAATATATATTGTATAGTGCATATAGCATATTATTCCATTCTTCTATATTATATATATATTGCATATGTAATATCTTACAGCATCTTATTATGTATTGTCATATTTTTATTGTCATTATGAAATTATTATTACTATAGTCGATTATGATCAATGCAATTCTAATCCTTCAACACCTACTCAGGTTGATTCTTCAGCATTAGCCTGTACTTACACTTTTGAAATTTTGCTTCTTTAAGTATAACACAGAATAGAAACACAATTGGTTTTGTATTTTTTAGCACCTTTCAGTTTGATTTGTGAAATGGGCATTGTTCTTCACAGCTGCAAAACTCCTGACATAAATTTCTGTGGCTATGTGCTACAACTCTCCTAACTTTTAAACCTTGCTAACAAACCTCTTACTGCATGCCAGTCAGGGATTTAAACACAAATTTTGAAGCAATTTTCCAGGGATCCTGTACTATCACAGACTGGCAGTGACAAACATTTAACACAGGTTGGTACTTCTCCTCCATGGGTTTTTTGAAGTCTTTTTACTTTTGAGCACCAGCTACTATAACAAGCGATGATGCCAAGCTGGTCTTAGAGGCTTCCACAGTAAATGAAAGCAGGCTGGGTATTCTGCTGTAGGAAAGAGAAGAAATCCCACTATCTGGTTGTGTAGTTAAAGACTTGTTCATGAAGCCTGTGCATAAAGTAGAAACTTGTGTCACAGACAAATTTAATTCTCGAATTTTGTGACATTTGGGCACTCAGTATTACATCTGCCATAGTGTACTTCCACACTTTTTAAAATATACTGTACCCACTCATTTCAACACTAGAACAGGTGCAACACGCCAAGCAACAGCCTAGTACAATCCTATTTTAGGTAAAATGAAAGCATTTAATGAGTGAGAAGGTGGCTTACCAGCACGGATGCTTTCAACTTCAATACACCAAACCATTTGGGCATTGGATTTTCCTCTCAGAATAAAAGATAACCAAGACACAAAGAAAAGCAGTTCGTTCTAGACTGCTTCCTCTATAGTAATATAATTAGTGACAGCTGCCATCTGTCATTTAATATGCTGTAAGCAATAAAACATTACATAAAAATATAGCAATGTTTCTTATATTACTAGCTCATCCTCCTGAAGAAAAATCCCAATATACAGTAATTATTACACCTAATAATTTTTAAGGCTATGCATCTTTTCACAAATACTTTATTAAGTGTGAAGCTAAAACCGTTATTCTATTGTAATCAGAAGAGAATTTTAATTGTTTTCATTGAGCATCTGGAGGGCTGACTTACTTCCTGTGGCTCTGAAGCCAATTTTTATGCCTTGCTTGGGCACTGCACGTCAAGAAAAGTAGGAAAAAAAAATATAATTCTTTTATCCATGGCAACTGTCACTGTACAGACTGTGCAGAAGTGGCCAGTTCAGCATAGCCCAAAAGGAGGCATAGATAGTTAACCTGATTTACAGAACTATCAAGCAGCCTTCAATCCAAGTAGCCACAGTGATGTGGCTGCAGTTTTCCTGGGAGGAAAATTTGGCTCTTTTTCTCAGTCTGCCTGCCCAGGACTGCAGGAGCTGGAACTGCTACAGAGCTGCACTCTCAGCCCAGCATTCAGCTTGGCTGTGTCACTCTTCTGCTTGAATATGAACCAGTGGTTCAGGCTCTGAAGTAATCCCCAGCCTATTGCTAGACTGAGAAAGAAAAAAGAACCACAACCAATCCATAAGAGGTAGCAATAGAAATGCATAGAAATACCATCAAGTTAACACACCAAAATTAATAACTTACTTTACACTATTAAAATGCATGGTAGTACTGATCCCCTAAAGGCAGAATAGAAACCAAGTTTAAGAAGGATGACCAAAACTAAATAGATTTTCACCAAGCTCCTCACAAATGAGTTCTGTGTTTAGATTTAATAATTTACTTTCTTCCTTTAGAAAGTGCCCCAAAGCCTAAAAATATTGTAGGTGACAATCCCTGTACCTGTTGTAAGCTAAAAAAGAGGCAACATATAAAACAAACCAACAAATGCACATAAACATATACTTCCAAGAACAGCTATTATGCAGACAAGTTTTTCATTTTCATAACCCAACCCACATGCATTAATTTTCCACAAACTTCAGATAATTCAGGTGATTTCCCGCCTATGTTTAAAAGCTGTAACTCAGCTGCATTGCACTCGTATTTTGATCTCTCCACAGTCCATATACAAGTCAAAAAAGGCAGCATGTGTTGAGACATCTTCTCACACAAAGGATTGATTTTGGGGCACTTTTGGCAGCAATTCAGCAATCACATGAAACACTACTTCAATTTCCCTTTGCCCAGAGGAAAAGACTGAAATAATTGATTTTGTGAAATATCTGCAGTCCTTGGTTAGAACAATAACAGACACTTAAAAAGACTTCTGACAGTACAAGGAAGACAATACTGGGAGTGGAGCATCTGGTTATCTCTGTGCACAGTTACAAGCAGACTGCCTTTGGGTCCCATTAACTCCCACCAATTAATCTGTATCAAGTAGCCCTCTGCACGTCTCTTGACAGCTACATGCGAGAGGGTTAGTATTTCAGCAGTACTTTGAAGCAATTACAGATTATCGATCATGTTGCCACTAGATATTTACTTAGAGGTAAGAAAAAGAAATCGCAAGGACTTACAATTTTCATTTCCTCAATGAAATAGAAACTTGCAACAGCTGAGACAAAAGGAGTGGACATTTTTTAACTACATGAGAGAATTTTTATCTGATACAACTCGTGTGATCAATTTTCAAGTTACCGAATTCTACAGTGAACTTGGTATTACAGTTTGTGACCTACTGGTGGCCAAATTTGATGATGCACTGCCCTGTTCCTTTGGGTTCCTACAGCTTTAATACTTGCAATTCATGATGTAAACATTGGCATGATGATTAAAAGAACTCATCATCATAGGTTGCACTGACATATTAGTAGTACTAGTACCAAATTAATTTTTTTAATGTAAATGACAACCTGCAGAGTATATCTACATTCTTTCTCCAGGACATCACATAAGCTTATTGACTTTTGCAGCTTTCAATCTCTTTTCCTTTTTTCAACAATTTTTCTAACAGTTGCAAAAAAACAGAGTTGCCTTTTTTTTTTCCCCCTACTGGACTCCTAGAAAAGAACATTCAAAAGCAGAGTTCTATAAATAATGAGAGAATTGAACAGTGCTGGCCATCACAGATCTTTCAAGAAAATTAAAATCACCTAAAATTAAGCCTATTGACAACCAAACAGTTGACTGCCTAACTAGAAGTCACTGCAGCTTCAAGCCACCAACCAATTAAAAAAAAAAAATTAAAGGAAAAACATAACTTTTGAAACAACTCAGCAAAAGCTTTCCAAGGCATGGAAAATGTGAGGACCAAAAGATGCTCATATGAAAAATAAGCTTTTCTCCAGTAAACTAAAAAAATAAAGCACTATAAATAGATTGTAACAAAAATAGTATTGGCCTATAAAAAGAAACATGCAGTCTCAGTCAGGAACACATCTATTTACTCACTACTGGAAATTCCTGGAAGACATCTGCTGAAAAGAAAGGCTGTTTCCTGCTCTGGTTCAAACACTACTCAATACCATCAAATAGCAGGAGAGACAAAGAGAACAGGGATCTTGCAGGAGATTTTCTTTTTCATTATTATTGGAGTGAGCACTTCTGCTTTAATCTCCTTTCTTCCTCTGCTGTGTTCTCCCATCTCACTTCTTTCACCACACTCAAAATACTGCTGCCACTACACAGCAGCCAGAGACAGCATCCTATTGGCTTCCCCAGCAAGCCAAACCATTTAACTATATGGTGCTTGCTACCAGACTTCTAAAGTGAAGTTCCTGCTGTGAATAGCTTCTGCTAAACGGACATTATTATTATCACAATTTTTTTTTCTGAGCAAACATATGTCAGACTCCCCAGAAACTTTTTTTTTCTACTGACTGAAGCAATTTAATCCCATCTGACTGGTTTTTCTTGCTATTAACTTCTTGAATCTTTTCCATTTATGAACCAGTACAGAATGTGTAATTGGATGGCTTAGCTTTTAAAAACTAGACAGCACCTTTTCCCATAAATGCTGAAATCCAAATAGGCCAACTAAATAGGAACCAAGATGTTGCTTAACCCAATGTTCCTTTTTCCCCCCAATATTAACATGACCTTCTGTTTCCATGGCATTTTCTTTCTTTCAAAGAGATCTACAAAGGCAAAGTTTGGTTTCTCAGACAGCAAAAAGCAATATTCTTTTCATAAACTTAACCATTCTTTCTTATTAAAGTATTATTTCAAGTTGCTCCATAAAAATCAAATTTACCTTGTAGCAGGCAGCAAGAGAATGAGCTGAACTGCAGACGGATTTGCATCCATCAGTTACAGTTATGTGGAGTGGAAATATAAGAAGCAAAATCCAGTATCTTGAAAAACAATAACTTCTATATCAAAGTAAAGATGCAATCTAAATTTTATTAAACTCCACAGTCACGGAAGACTCAAGTGTTATGTAAATCTCCGATATGGAGAATGAAACACAATATATTTGATTACTGCTGTGTCACATATCAGGGAACTAAGATAGCATTTCATATTAGGTATGCTTTTTTTTTTAAGTAATAAAAAGATACTTTTGTCATTCAGAAAAAAAAATACTAAAATTTAGATTTAGACATGGGGAAACAATATAAAGCTTTGAATACTCTCAAAAAAAGGTAAAAACTAAGAAAAATATGAATGCATCCTCTATGGAAACAAGCATAACAAATAGCCATTAAGTGATTCTGAGAAAAATTATGAAATATTCAGCTTTATTCCCAGCCAGGCCATCTATTCCAAGTAACATATGATATGAAGATAAAGGGAAATCACAGGGAGAGTGAAACTGGAGCACAAATTAATGCAAGTAAATAAATTAGGCCTAGTGGTCCGAAGATACAACAACACTACATTTCCACAGCTTCTTTTACATTCAAAGCAATGAATATGTGAACTAACTAGAATAAAAAAATATCACTTTAAAAAGTTGTAGTTCAACTCAAGCTACATTGACAATTACTAATGCAAGTCATAGAATGAAGTTTGAAGAAGCAGACACAAAATTTCCTTCGACTGGAACTTACTTCTCTGCTTTTCAAGCCAAACCTCATAGAAAATGCAGTAAGGTCAGCCAATTAGCTTGTATCTGTCTTGGATCACACACAGTATTCTGTGTCTTTGAAAGTAGGCTTTTCCTCTACAGTCTTCTCCAAAGGGTTTACCTTGTCTAACTTTGCATGCCTGCAACATTTCTGTCCCTCAGTAAACCTTCAATCAATATTTTTTCATATCCCTTATCAAAAGCAAATAACATTCTCCCAGCCTGCAGCTCAGACTGCAGGATAGATTTTAAAAGAGTATTTCTTCCTAAAGTGAGTCATATTAAAATGCCAGTGCTTCATATTTTAGTGTCAATGTCATAATAATTTTAGACCAAGCACTGATGCCAATGGATTTACACATGAAGCCCTGCCAAATAATCAGATTTGGTTGGCAATTAATCTCTCCATTAATTTTGCATTTCTACTTTAAAAAATAATTTCTCAAACAAAAGGCTTTAGATCTCACCCAAGAATACATAAGTAAGCATCCCAGTGAGTCATAAACACTGAATACTCAGTGCTGCTAACAAGGCTCCA
Source organism: Illadopsis cleaveri (assembly GCA_013399915.1). Lineage (NCBI taxonomy): Eukaryota > Metazoa > Chordata > Aves > Passeriformes > Timaliidae > Illadopsis > Illadopsis cleaveri. The sequence continues at coordinate 116,973 of VXBB01018794.1, forward strand.
GCAAGGTTATTTCTGAATATTATCCTCCATAATAAGATGTTTAATCAACAGTGCTATGTAAAACCTCTATTCTGCAGCTAGAGAACATAAAATTCCAAATTCATACTGGTCTGAAGCTTCCCTTTTGCCCTCATTTATCACTGAAATAAACAGTTTTAAACATTTATTTGGCTGGAACGCCCGTTTTAGTATCTACAGGTGAACGTCTCTTTTTACAAGTATCCACTATGTTGGCTGAGCATTTTATATGCAAATAGCAATAAAATATTACTTTTTAAAATTAAAGGCCTTTTTACAGAATCACAGCACAGCTGAGGTTGGAAGGGACCTCTGGAGGTCATTTAGCTCAAGCTCAAGCTTAAGAAGGGTCACACCCAGACCTGGTTGCCCACGACCATGTCCAGGTGGCTTTCAAGTATTTCCAAATTAACAACCTCTCTGGGCAACTTGTCCCAAAGCTCAGTCACCCTCCCAGTAAAACAGCCTTTCCTGATGTTTAGAGGGAACTTTCTGTCTTTCAGTTTGTGCCCACCACCTCTAGGCTTGTCACTGGGCACAACTCAACCTCTACTCAGACAGAACGAAAAAAAAATTTAAATATCTGAATTTACAAGGACTTAAGGGACAATAAAAATAAGTGCCTCTGATATTTTAAAGAACATTTTACGTAGTAATTACGCTGTGAGAATTTCACTTATGTTAATGTTTGCATTCCCTCACAAAATTTCTCTTTTTCCATTTCCCAATACAATGACTCTTTACTTTAGCCCTTTAACTACTATTTTGCCCTAGTTTTTTCTGTTCTTTCCAAATCTTTATCTTATGGCAATTTTATTTCTTCGTACATTTGCGGTAGTTTGTAGGTGCCTGTGTCCTTCACCTACTCTTTGCATTTTTATATCTTCTCAAGGAAACAGGCTCATTAAGTTGCATCATTTCCATATACTTGCTTTACTACATTCAACAACACAGGTATTCCACATTTAATGTCTTCCTCGCTAAAACTTAAAAAAAAAACTTTTAAAAATGCTCACCATTTTTCAGGAGGACAAGTGTTACTGAATTAAGTGATCTGCCAGCTGAGATCAGAGTATGCACCGTACACAGCATGATCAATGCCAGGAAAGTGGACAGCTCTAGTAAAATCCACAAGTATTTCCCTCAGTGCATGAAATCTCTCTGAGAAAGGCAATCACAAAAACCAGTCACCAGAAAACAGATCAATACTTCAGTACATCAGTTTTACCATGGACCAAGCCTAGCAAAGTAATTCATACCTGTTATCCAGTCAAGAGAGACAAATCAAATATACTGCTTACATGCACAAAATTTTAGGGCTCACATCTTAAAAACAAAGAAAGATTATCTTACTTCTTATGGCAAAATTAGAAGATACAGATAACTGATTATATGACAACATTAAATACATAAAGGCTACAGATGCCAGAAAGAAGAATGTCCCAACATTTCAAATAAATGTATTTCCATTAACTTGGTAGGTGAAGAGCTGCTCTGAATTGACAACTGTAAAACAAAAAAGCCCCGATCTTCCAGCCAACAGATAAGTGACTTTGCTTTAATTTCAAGGCTTGATGCCACTTAATAAGATTTCTCCAAGGGATACAGGATGGATTTCCTGAGCACAGACACACATCTCCTCAACACAAAACACAGTAAGAATTCAGGTCTCTGGGAAGGCTCAGGAATGAGGGCTCACAGCCTGCGACCTGCTTGCTTTGTGCTCTCCTACCACACACAACTCCACTACATGGAAAAGTGGCCTCTCTTCCCCTTTTGACTTCCCTGCAGGCCCTCTAGAGCAGGAGCAAAGGTTAACTGTGACAGCCGCTTTCCTGCCTGTTCACCCCTCACGTGAAGTCCCCATGCAGTGAGCAGCACAGGAGGACCCCAGGGACAGGGCAGCAAAGGCAGCTGGTGCCCCAGAGAGGCCATGGTGCATGAATGCTGCACATCTCTAAGAGAGAAACATGACTTGTGGGAAAAAAAAGGAAAAGAAAAAGAAAAAATACATGTTTAGTGCAAGCCCCTTATGAGACATGTGAAGATGTGGTCACAGCCACGCAAGCCAGCTGTTCTCTGCAGCAGTCTCATCAAATCAAGCTCCCTTTACCCCCATGAGCAAACAGATCTCGTTTTCAGGTCCCAACTGTACATACAGGACTCCAGGTCTGCCAATGTGATTTTGACAGTCTGACTGACAAAGCTTTTGAAGCTGTTCAACTTCTTTTATCTGCCTGTGCGCATGCTGAATGCAGCCATCCTTCATGCTGAAAATAAAATAAATACATATCATCATTCATTGTCACTGTTTTGACAAATATTACATGGAACAAAGAAGCAGGAATCATACTGGGAGCCCATGTCAGGTCCTCTATCTGTCACCAGTTAAAATGTTCCCCACTAGGCTTTCTTTCAAAGAAACACATCAGCCCTAACTACAACAAGTGGCAACTGTCATCATTACGTTTGCCTTCATTAGCAACTGTAAGGAGGGGAGGGAGAAAGGGAAAACAGAGACCAGCATTACACCACTGTACGGGTTTTCATTACTGCTCGGTGTAGTTGTTGTTCCTCTAGTCTCAAAACGCATATAAATCAACTTCAAAACACTCAGAACAGGGAAAAAACACATGATTCAGATGTAGGAGTACATTAGATTCTGTATGAGCAACAGACTAGCATAATTCAAATCAGGAAAATAAGTTACTGGAGTGGCATGGAATAAATAATTAACAACTGTTACAACCTTTTTCAGTGCAGAAGAAAAAAAGATCATTGAACAAAATTTGAAGTATGGATATTCAAACAAAGTAAATACCTTTTGCACACAACCCATAGGTAAATTGTACAATTCACGATACAAGATGGGTCAAAATTTTACACTTGATGCAAATAGCAGTAAGGCAAGTTCACAAAAGAAAGTCATAAGGACATAAATTCATAGAAGTCATAAGAACAAAGCCTGTGTACCTGGCCCAGAGAGCTTCTGAGCTGCAGACTTTTGGATCTGTATCAGAAAAGCATAATTATGAGCTTACTGGTGCTTAAACTCTTTCCTGTGTGTTGACTACCAGTCACTGCCAGAGACAGGACACTGTGCCATCTGGATGTTTGATTTAACATTCTATGGACACTATCAATCACTGTGGACAAAGCCTTTAACAAGTAAAACTTCATGCTGTCCTGTCTCAAAAGACTGACAGTTACTTATTTATTTTAGGATTGATTCTAAATAAATTCTAAAAATTGCCAGAGCCAACATTAACCTTTTTTTTTTCCTCTCTCTCTGCCTCTGGCAAAATTTGATCTGTATTTCTTTTTCAGTCCTGTTTTCAAAAGGTCAATATTTGAAGTTTTAAATATCTTTTATTTTCTCATCACATCGAAAGTTCAACTGTATAATAAAGTTAAAATTCTGTCAAGTGACATTTTAAGAACACTGAGCAGTATATCTATAAGCAAGCTAGCAGCTTAACACACTTCTGTTTCTGTAACAGGCCAGCATAGAGCCTTACCAGACCAAATGCTCAAATCTCAATTACAATGAACATTTGAAGACCTTGTGGAACTCGCTGAACTATCTCAACATCATAAAGTTCAGGCAGAAATTTCTGGCCCAAACAATTAAGCAGAGGGTACCTAAATGGCACAACAGAAAGCAGGACTGAGCCATTTCAGAAATACAGATGGGGTTTGGAGTAGATGTAATTAAGACAAGGAGTCAGATGAGTCAGACAAAGTAGCACTAAGAATGAGGTAAAGCTGAAGAGTTTAATTTCAAAATGAAAAATACTAGGAAAACAGAAAAGCAGAATTCAAGGGTGGTTAATGACAGATTTAAAAAAGGAAAAAATAATAATTCCATTTCAATTCAAACAGCACCTTCTCAGAAAGTTCAGAAGATGGTTTTAACCATAAAACCAGTACTACAGTAGACTGGTATTACTGACTTCTGTCAGAAGTCTGACAATATACCAGTGAAGAACAAGAATTGAGAAGCGCTGAACAGCAGATTATGTACAAGGCTGTAAAGCAGACTTCTTTGATCACACACCTTTTACCTGTACCCCTGAATATCTGGGCATAGCATCCATCTGTGGATCCACTTAAAGCTACAATGAAGAGGATGCTTCACACAGGTATGACAAGTTTGGACTGACAAAGACAACTGCAGTGCCCAAGAAAGCTTCAACAGAATCAGAGCTCTGCTTGATACAACACAAATTATTACTCTGCTTTTTAGCTATTTCAATTAATCTATGTTTTAAATTAAAACAGCCATTCCATTTTTAACCTACAAACACCAAACATACATTAGTAAGGAGAAACTGAAATCTGCAATGTCTCCCTACTATATAAATCTTCAGCCATACTGTATATAACAACCCTTGGATATTGGTCATAAACCAGAAGATTTACAAATCTCCAATTTATACAAGACTCTGTAGGTAAGAATTCATGGCATCTTTCTAGTTACCTGCAGACTGTCTTCAGTTATGCTCTTACAGCACAGTAATGACTGAAATCTTTCACTTAGAAGCCAATATACATGTGCTCCTGATCCTGATGCAAAGGGAATGCCACACAGAAGCCACCCCAGCACTGGCACTAGGGATTGCACCAGGATTGTTGGCAACAGGTGAGCATAAACCTAAAAGGCTAAAACAATTCTTGCACCTGTCACATTTTTGCATATCCACTCTAACTGGTCTAGCTTTTCACAAACACTGATTTCACATAAAGAGATTCAAAAGGAATAAAAGAAGAAAAGGCAAAAAATGGTAACTTAATCATTAAAATACTTTTAAAGAAAAAGGGTGAAACTGTATGGGGGCAGGAAGAGAAAATCACAGAAATGGTACCTGAGGAAAAACAGCAGTGAAATTAAAGAAGATGATGACAATGATTGTTGTTATTATTATTGCTACTATCATCATCATAATTTGTTTATGTGTACCATTTAAAAAAATATCTAAAAGGGTCACATGGAAAAAAATCCCATCAATAATGCCACCAGGAAGTGGCAGCCATGCAAAGCAGAAACCAATCACAGGTTGCCAGAAGGTATAATAAAAGCACAGCCTGATGTTCAGGGTGTATTTGTTTTGAAAATTAGAGCAGAGAGCATGGGTGGACCCTTCCAAAGTACTAAGTCCTGTTACAGACTTTTCTTCTGCTCTCAATAATTTGTTTACAGACAATAATTTGGTACAGGTAAAGGATTACAGTTCAGATAACAAACACAGCAGCAACACAGATTTCACTTAAATTATCTTATAACAAGGTAGAGCCATTTATGGAATAATCTATAAAAACCAGAATGTTTTAAATAAGCCCTTGTGATTGATCTTCATTTGCCTATAGCATTCTGATGGCTCTAAAAGGCTTTCCCTGGGAAAGACAGCAAGAAGATATCACCCAGGCCAGTAAAATCCAAAATCTCAAAAGGATGCATTTTTTTACACTTCTGGGCTTTGTCTTACAAAACACTGAACACTTGAGTATTCTGTGCTTAATGGGTGGATAAGGGTCCTAATACACCAACTCCAAGCAAAGCAAGCAAACTCACAAAAAAGCAGTTTTCTTACTTCTATCACCACTGCCATCTCCTTTCTTGCAGCAGGTCACCCATGGGCAGGTTGAATGGGCCAGGCAAAACCTAACTGCAGTCTGCATGTCAGCAAGGTACCCTGCCTGCTCTGGATCACATCTAGGCCCAGGATGCCCCACTGCACTATGAGTTCCACTCCTGTGTAACAACTCACATTTTTGTGTTACTTTTCAGCATGCACTTCTCTTGCCTTTTTCTCCAAGACTTGTTCATTTCAACAGAGCTATTTTTGTCTATTTTGTGTCCCCTCCCTATGCTCTTTTATCTGCTACCCATGTTTTTTCCATTCCTTTCAGTAACTGGGAACTAATCCCTTTCTGAGTGGTTTGCATAAGGACAAGCCTGACAGACCTCTTGCCTGACTTTTATGTATTTATTTATTTATTTTTAATCTTGCCTGGCTGTGTATTTTATTTGGCAGCTTTATGTAGAGATTTCCTTTTAGTGTTTTAATTCAGGCCACAGAGGCCTCAATAGGAAACTTAATAAATGATCTAAAATAAATAACTATGACATTCAAATGGTTTCACACCACACATGGGCAAGAACAGAGTTGTTTCAATAAAGCATTTCAGTGATAAATGAATTCACAGGCCCAGACAAGAGACAAAATCTAAAGGTACCATTATCTAATGCCTTTCATCTGAAAGGACATTGGAGCACTTTGTTATATAGCTTTGTTTATAAAAGTGAAATCATAAAATAGATTAATAATCTGAAAGATCCAGCATTCTATTTCTACTAGAGTTTGTCGTATACTTGTAAGTTTTAACAGCTTTTTGATGTCACCTGGTTTGGCATCCTTGTGGCTGAGAGATGCTGCCTCCATCTTTTCTGCTCTGTAGCTTACTTGGCCACTTACTGCTGGGATCTTTCACTGAAAAAAAAGCCCTGCAGAAGAGGGGAAGCAAACAGAGAGCTTTTGCTCCAGCTTCTGGGATAGCCTGGCTCCAGGGACAGATCAGCTCCAGTTACCTACAACACAGAGTGCTACCACTGCAGATGTGCAGTGGCTCCTGTGCTGTGTAAGGCATACCAATTTATCATCACTGGTGGTAACAACCCAAAGGAGAAGGCAGTCAAACCTCATTCCTCAGCAGGGCTGTGACAAAGCACCTGGGCTCCCCATATGGAGCACCAGCAAAGCACAGTCATGAGCCCATTCTCCAGCTGCTGCTCAGGTAACTTCCACCACAGGCACAAACACAACCCACTGGTACAAGGTACCTGTTTCCTTTTATTAGTTCTGGGAAGGACATCACAGTAGTGCCCCACACAAAGACAAGTCATCTGGCAGAGGAGAAGCCAAAGCACCCAATTTTCTCTTAATGCCTGAATAAGATATTTGTTCATTTGCTTTCAGAACAATGACAAAGTGACAGGAAATTTCAAAAGAGCAGCCAGAGTTACTAGCTTGCTAATAACCACCCAAAAATGAATATAAATTGGTGAGCAGCCTTCCATCAAACAATTCTGTGACTGTCGTGACTAGAGTTGCTCCAAAAAATTTCAGCTGATTAAAAATCCTCAAAACAAGCCTCTTATCTTCAACTATTATTGGCTCACAGAAATATGTGTCTTCAATTTTATATAAAGTGTTTTCAAGGCTTCCCTTCCTTACTCATCCCAAATAGTGAATGAAGAAAGCAGCAGACTATTTTTTTTAAGCAGAAATACAAAGATGAAGAGGAGTGAGCAAATGGCTTTCAAAAGCTTTTTTATATTTCAAGCGAAAAGTTCAAATTATTTCAATTTGTAAAAAACCCAAAAAAAATCCAAAACTAGTTGTCACTATAAACAGATTAGACTAAAATTTTACAGATTCTAACATGTTGCACTAAAAGCAGTTCCATCCTCACGAATATTCAAAAAAATAATAACTCATCTTCCTCAATTAGGGAAAATTTCCACTTCACAAGAACAGTAGCTAAATCTACACTGACAGAAGTTACCCATGAGTGCCACAGCACAGTATGATGGAACTGTCGCTGCTAAAGAACACTTGCAAAAATTATTTGGAAAATCAGCCATCATCACATTGGACAGTGAACCTGAAAAAGCATTCTCTGCCACAGCCTGGAAGTACAACAGCAATTTTAAAAGATATTTTACCCTCTTTTTAAAGCCTCCAGTACAGTTCATGCACCTTCTGCAGGTTATTTTATGGGTTTCAGCCTCATTTTGGCAGTGTAAGGACTAGAAAATGCAGCTTTAAGGTTGATTTATTTAACAGTAGCAACTGTTTACTCAATGAATTTGCTCCCGTGTGTATTCAAAACTCACTTCCACTGGCATTCAAGATAAAAAGTTAACACCTCAAAGTTATCACAGTAAAGAGAAAGGTAACATTTTTTTGTTTCTTTCACAACAAAAAGAATAACTTGACTCACAAATGAATAGTATGTTCCATTAAACACACTTACACCTGTTTGAAATAACATGTTTAACAGATGATCTAGGAGAGCAAACCTACATTAACCTACAAAACCTTGATTACTGGTGAGGATTAAAAGCTCAACTTGGTTTTTTGGACCACTGAGGTATTTGATACAGCAGTGAAGATACAGTAAGTTGGCTGATAAACAGCCAAGTTTCTCATCATTTCTCATCATTCTCATCATTTCTCAAGCGATTCTGGAGTTAATTGGCAATAAGAAAGTTCATTTACTATCTGACTTTCTTCTAGCTTTCATGCCTACCCAAGGGAGTCACATACCATGTTTCAGACTCAAATACCTGTGATTCTCAGTCTTAATAATCACTGCAGCATATAAGTACATCACAAATTCTCTTTTAGCATACTTTTAAAAGTCAAGCTTAACAAGAACATGTTAGATCTCACATCACTAATGTTATCATCAACAACACTGAACTCAATTATTAAAATCTCTTATGGACATGAATCACGTTATCCATCCTCTAGGCACAATCCACATCATTACAATTGTTCTAAAGCTCAGAACAGGTGATTTCTAAGCTGATGAATTGACTGAATCACAGTGAGCTGGATGTAAGATATAGCTAAATATGCCCTTAGTCTGACTGCTGTACACCTAGGTTTTGAGCTTTGAGGGTAGCTATGCTGTCCACTGAGGAATTCCTCAAGATTAGCTAGATATATACCAAAAAACCTCACTATACTGGTGCCCACGTTCAGTGGGGTCAAATATTACTCATGATCAAATTCTGAAGATGAGTCATGGAAATTTATTTTTAAATTGGCTTGTGAAATCAGATTCTCAGAAGAATATCAAGATTAAACTGACAAAGACAAATGCCAAGAAATGTTGGCTACCTGTGTAGAATTATAGTATCAGATCATTTAATGAAAATTAATTGATTCATCTTCACAGTTCCAAAGATAGAAAAATCAGAACTACCATTTTTCAGAAAATGAGAAATACATCCAGGTGATGGTGAAAAGCTCTGTGTAAAAAAAAAATCCTTCACAGCAACACTGAGCTGCCGAACCGTTAGACTTTGTTCTTCTTCATGCCCTTCACTGCATACTTATTACTTTCCAAAATAAGTAATATGGAACTTTTGGGGGCAACTTTCCCTCATCTGCAGGCACTACACAGGTACTGAATGGAAGAGAATGACAAGCAGTCAAAAAAAAGAGTATGTGTTCAGGTAATTGAAAACTGAATCACAATGCGTATGCACCAACACATTCAAAAAAATGAACTGACACGGTAAATCAACTGCAGCTAATGCTGACATTACATAACTTCTGATAGCTCAATCTTTCTCTCTGATACACAATGGCTGTCTGACAAATTGCTCAAGTTTTACAAAAGAAGTAGGATAAACCTACATGTTGCTCCTGACATCCACCATCAACCCACAAAGTGATGAGCAGGACTGATATCTACTATCTACATTTGACTAACAGCTATTAAAGTTGTCATCTCTGGTTTGGATCACTCACTGCAGAGGATGAAGATATTGTGACCACATCTGATAGTTGCTTAAGAATTCAGGACATCACAATCGTAAGTCCAACCCCAAGGCCTGGCAGAAAGCCACATAAGAAAAGCAGCAGGCAGGCTTGCCCTCTTCTCAGCCACCTATTCCTCCCAGGTATTCCTGCATCTTGAATCCAAACAGTCCCAAAACTCCCACCCTACCAACTTCAGGCTCATTTCCACTTCCACCTAAATTCTTAGCTCTTTCCCTAGTCTCATAAAAGTTACTATCACTTAATGTGAAATTAATTTCATATTAGTGCCCACATCAAGTAAGTAAAAACCTCTGCTTGAACAAATGCTAGTAAAAGTTCTCATGGACGCCCACCAGGTAATATTATCTATTTTACAATAATACGATAATAATATTGGAAAGCTTACAATTTCTATAGAGTGAGTAAAAAAAGCAGATCAGTTGCTACCAGTATTTGCACCAATAATTTAAAAATAAAATTTTAATAGCAGGGTATTTCTGATACTACTTGCAGTTTTAGAAAAAACAATCTAGGAGACTGGAGTGCCTTCAGTACTAAACAGCTTTCAAATTTCTGTCCTTAAGATTACAAACATAAAGGCCACAAGAAACTTAAAAACCAGCTGCTCAAACCCATCAAGTGTAAAATCTTTTAAGTCTCTGTCTTACTCTTTTCAAACACGAAATACACTTGCTATTAAACTTTGGTGCATTTAAATATAGAAGTCTCGTGCTTAGAAATTACATTGAAAAAATCTCAAATGAAGTGATAAAATGCCTAGTGCATAGCATACAAGTTCTTTATGTTGTGCTTTCCAGTCTTATGGACAAGATGGAAGTTTTTCAAGTCTGGCAAACAGTTCTGATTACTGTTACAATTACGCATCAAAGCTGCAGAAAGAGCAATTAAAATGTGAACGAGGCAGTCTGTATGTTTGGAAACAAAATTACATGTATTTGCCTCAAAAGTTAGTGTAGGATCACCTGGTCTTAGAGAAGCATCTCTCCCCATTTAATGCTTAAATGGCTCATTTTAGTTGTCAGCAGCAAGACCTTCAGGACACAAAAACAACCTACACCTGTAATTACTGACACCCACTGCCTTGCTGTAAACACAGTCATCTCCCTGACCAGTGTAATCACAACTACATCTCACTTCTCCACTCCGAGGCAACTGAGGAGGAAGCTGGCTGAGGGAGGACAATTTTAACACTTCTTAAGTGACCACAGAGACTAGAACCCTTTACCACAATTAACGCAAAGAAACACCAGCTTCAGATAGGCCCTTTAATAATACATAACAACACTGTGTCAAAACCTAATTTGAATCTGTTTATTCAACAGAAAAACTTTATGGCAGCCATAAGGCATAATAACAAGGTATAACTGGTTTCATAAATAGTATGTATGAAAATGACAATATCAAAATCTAATTTGTTAACCTCCCTGCTGGATCTGTTTCTTCTGGAGAAAGAACTTAGGGCAGGACAAATTCTGTCATTATGAACAACTCTTAATTTGAAAAGATTCAAAAGATTTATGATTTCCTTCAAACAAGAACAACATCTGTGTATATGCCAACAGGCATTTCTCAATAAACAAACCTTGGTTTACATTTGTATAACTTGCATAATTATTGCTTATATTCAAGGAACCTAACAATGCCAGATTTCTCTCACAAGTGAAAGGCAGACTCTGGAATCTCTAATTAGTAGGAGGACTACTATATCTGAAGAAATCTTGAGAGTATTATTCTGAAAACAGTAAGAATTTTGGAAATGCTGTGAAATGTAAATGAAACACGTAGATGATGATTTTTCATAGGAAAATAGTAATTCCTACTCTAACATCTGTGATCAATGCGGTATCTTCTGGGCAAAATTAGAATTGCTAAGATAATGTACATGAGGAAACATTTATCTTAGACACCAATAAACATAACTTATTCTAAGGCCTCATTTTGTACAGTAAAGCAATCTGAGCTGGGATGGAAGAACATCAAATGTTCTTCCATTTCATACATTTTATTCAGTACTAGTTCCATTTAGGTTATCAAGCATATCCCCAGCTCAAGATATTACCAGAACAAGAAGTGACAGCTACCATCACACTGCAGTCTCTCTTAGCCACTTAATCCTCTGCATATTTTTAAGACACCTTATTTCAAGGAACTAAACATTTTGAGCATCCATTCCTTAAAATAAACACAACTCCCTCCACAGCAACACCCCTTATTAATTAATGAGGCATTTGACATTCTCATTTCTGTGCAGCAGCTGGAACCACATTTTCATTGTATGCTCATAGGAAACTGCTCAACTGAAGAGCAAGATATTTGTATATGATCAGGCTCAAAAAATACTGCACAGGACCAAATTAGAATTGGGGGATGGGAAAGAAGAAGAAACAGGCTCTTTTTTCTTTACCACAGCCCTAATATAAATGCCCTGTTGTATCTCTTACAAACTAAGCTCTCTAGTATGCAATCAACACTCTTTTTACCCCAAGCAGAGCAACAGAAAGCAGTCCCACTGTATCCTCAAAACAGTCTTCTGCGGTATCTTCACATGTGCACCCTTGACAGATAAGGTCATTCCTCAAGGAAGGTCCTAATTAGGGAAGCTACAAATCACACAGAATCACAGAATGAACTAGATTGGAAAAGACCTTTCAGATCATCAAGTCCAACCTATAACCTAACACCTCCTTATCAACTAAACCATAGCACTGAGTACCACATCCATTCTTTCGTTAAACACATGTAGGGACAGTGACTCTATCACCGCCCTGGGCAGACGATTCCAGTACCCAATCACTCCTTCAGTGAAGAATGTTTTCTTCACTGAAGTGAAACTTCCCCTGGCGCAGCTTAAGGTTAAACATTCCCATTTTTAGTATTTTGTAATCAAATAATCAAGATTTTTGAGTCTCCTGTCTACCTTTCCTTTTTTCCACTGACATAATTCTCTGTTGTGTCTCTACCTGAACAATTACCTTGATATTCCCTTTGGTGGAACTGGTTTTCCTGTGAAACTCAACCCCTTCTTGCACTTTCAGGTTCGAGACTTTAGAGCTGCCTCTGCCCTAGGCAGTAGAACTCTCTTTCTGCCACCTTACTCAGAAGACTGGATTTCTTCTCTAATAAGCTGCAATATTCACTCTTTCTCATCTTCTCCAATATCTCCTGCAGGTGTTCTTGTATTTGGCCCCCTCTCCAGGACACCACTGAAGACATTAACAGAACATACCATACTGCTGATGATCAGCCTTCTGCTGTTGGCCATTATCCTCTGGAAGCTGCATTGGTGGAACTGACTGCTGCCTTCTGCTGACTGTCAGGGCATGCCAGATCCCCCACACATGCGCTCAGCTTCACAAAAGCCAGTGCCATTGTCCATCCCGCCAACGTTTTGAGGCTGGCTGCACTCCAGCTGCACCTGTCGCTCCTGCACATGGGCAGGTGCAGGTACACACCTCTCCCCGGTAGCGTGCATCTGCTGCTGCTGGTTTCTTCACAGTTCTGCCTTGTCTTTCCCTGATGAAACAATTACTTGCCATTTTCTCATTTTACAAGCAGATGAGCCAACTCAGTAACTGGGGCACTGCTACCTTGTGATACAATTTCCTCCAGAAGTCTGATCTTTCAGTGTCTAATTTAGCATTTTTTATCACTTTGTTCAAAGCAGGGCTGTAGGTTTCTATAGATTACAACAGACTCACATTCTGTAGCTTCTTCTAAAACTTTTCAACCACCATGATTTGTGCATCTAAACAGTTCCCTCTCTCCAGCTCAATGGCAATTTTCCTTTCCAAATTCTGTTTCTCTTATGAAATCACTCTCACATCCAACAGCTTGACTTTCTTCTGCATTTTAATAACCTCTGCCTGTAACTCTGCATGAGGATTTTGGCTATGCTCTCCAACTCTTTGACTACTTGGAAAACCATCTGGATTTCTCCTCAGAAAAAAAATTTTCTTCCTCTTCTAGCACATCAGTTTGTTCTCGTTTTAGCCAAACTTGAATAAATTCTCTCCACACTTTTGTATACTTAGCACTTCCTGCCTGCCTTCAAGAGCTGTTTTTTGATGCTGGTTCACCAATTTTTGTGCAAAAGATTTCACTCAGATTTACAAATAAATTTCACAGAGCCACAGAGTGATTGGGGTGGAACCTCTGGAAGTTCTGAGCTCCCTGCTCAAGCAGGGACACGGATTTGCTTGCCCAGGACTGTGTTCAGATGGCTCTTTTGATTGTTTCCAAGGATGAAGACTCCAAAACCTCTCTGGGCTATCTAAGCCACCTGCCCTCACAGTGAAAAAACAGTTTAGTTTGTGCCCTTAACCTCTGTCACTGGGAACCATCAAAAAGAGCCTGGCTCCATCTTCTTTGCACCCTCCCTGCAGGTATTTACATACATTAATAAGATTCTTCTGAACCTTCTCTTTAAGCTGAACAGCCCCAGCTCTCTGTCTTTCCTCACAGGTGAGGTGCTCCAGTCCCTCAGTAATCTCTGTGGCCCTTCACTGACCTTGCTTACTGGGGTGCCCCCACCCCAAAACATGATTCTCCAGGTGTGGTCTCAACAGTGCTGTGCAGAGGGTAAGGACCACCTACCTCCCCTTAAACAGCTGGCACTACTTCTGATGTCACCAGGGACACCATTTGCCCTCATTGAGGTAAGGGTTACACTGCTTGCTCATGTTCAACATTCTGGTTAAGTTATACAAAACTGTGTTTTCTTCATTAGTAAAGTCATCTACATACATTTCTTTTCCTTTAAATGAAGGGGAAAAAAATAAATGCATAGGGATACTATTTCCCAGTATACAAATTTGTCAAGTAATTCTAGAACTGGAATATCATAATTCTGATTAAAACCATAAGCTAGCATTTCTTTCTGAAAATGCACAAGAATTTCCCCAATTCAACTTCATTTTCACTGCTTCCCATAATGCTTGTATTATACAAGTGGATACTTCTCTTTAAAGAAGTTCCTAATGCAAAGAGGATACTGAAAACTCCCTCAGAAGTTCATGCATGTTCACAAAGGATTGCTATTAATGCAGAGATGCTGGTTGCCCAAGGATAAGTGCCTATAAAATATCTTTTGTCTATCCTACTACATTCAAGCTACACTTGACAAGCAGCTACTTGGTACTCAACATTCAATTATATTGTGAAATGTTTATAGTTTGTAATGGGTATCTTATCTGTTTCAACTATCTGTAATTTGATGGATTCCTCCGGGAACTGTTTAAACCAAGGCAGTGTCCTTAATGATTATTATGGCTCAGAAATGCTATCATAAAATCTAACTTCTCCACTATTCAGATGCTCAATATGTATGTATGCTATACAAGGCCTTCAGAATTTCATATTAAATTCTTTATTGAACACTTGACTCATAAGCAAAAAGTGCTCACATTCCATGCCTAGGCATCCACTCTCTAATAGGTGACTGATCTCATCTATTCAGTAAATCAATAGGTCCTCATCATTAAGCTTTTGTTAAAGAAAATGCAATTATTTTCTTTGAACACACAAATTATCATGTGGAACAACTGCTTCTATACAGAACAACAAAGTATCTTCACCCTAATTCAAAAAGCAAGAAATCCCCCTCAGGCATATCATTACTTTTAAATATGCATGTTGTTATCTCTCAGCAAATTTTTGTATAAAAGCTTGAGGTAATTTCTGATATAGGTGAGCTTGATTCCACCTTAAGCTTTTTTTGAGTAGAATTATCTAACAACAAAACTTTAGCTACATGTTATGGCATGATAAAATTTTAAACTGTATGGATGAGCCACTTGCAACTATAATTAATTTTGTTTAAAAGCTGACAGTATTATTTTCAAGTCATATATTCATTTTTTGCCCAGCTTTCGGGGTAATTATCTAGATGCTTATTACTACAATACAGGAAAACTGTCATTTAAAATTTTCCAAAGCTGATGACCTAACCTTTGCAGGAAACAAACTGCTGCATGACCTACAAGAGCACTTTCCAAGTAGCAGATCAATGCAGCATTACCAACTCTCATTACTCAGCAACAATTGTGGCAATATTGGATGGTTTGCTTCAAAGCCACAACTGCATAAGAATAAACACTGAACAGAGAGGCTGGGCTTCTGAGGCAATTGAGAAAAATGGACAGACAGAAAAGGCCTTTCACAAAAATATTTGTGAAAGTAGGAGCTGGGTGTGGCTGGAAAAAAAACACCACAAAGAAAAAGACTCACTGAAAGTCATCACAGCTCTTAGAGTGAACAAACTATACAAGTGTGCTGGTACACAAGTTTAGGCCATACCTTGGCATTTGCAAATTGATACAGGGCATAGAAATGGGAAACAGCAAGACTGCTATTTGACATTTAAGGGAAACGGATCAATCATTTCCAACTTATTGCTCCATTTATTTTCTTTATCAATTCCCCTAAGAGAAGGCTGTGAAAGACACCTCTGCATGCCATGGAGCATGTTTAAACTTCAGCAAAGGTTGAAAAGCTTGGTAAAAGACCTTCAAAAAGATTTAAAATGTATTTTGGCTCTTTTAATATTTGCTTTAAGAAAAGCACTCAAGCACCCAGACTAAGTGCAGAGCAGACAGTTCAAGAAGGTGCAATGAGGAGCCTACACGAAAGCCCAACGTGTCTGTCCTTTCTGAAAACAGGCAGCCAGAAAAGCCTGGCAATACCAGTCACAGCACAAATCCAACAGAGCCAGCAGAGTCAGACACAGGACCTATCATCCTACAAGTCACTTTCCACTAGTTCTGCCTCTCTCTGCAGCATTATTTTTCTGAAGTCATAACAGTTTAAGGACAGAGGAAGGGCATGGTTTGTAGAGAGAGTTAACATTGTATCAGGTAGGAAGGATGTAAAAACTACGCAAGCTTTCAGAAATACAAGCCCTTCTTCAGAACCTTGTATGCCTAAAAGCTTGTCGGTCTTTTCCAATTACACTAGCTTGCTGTAACAAAGAGACAGTACTTCTGCCAACAGATGTCCTGTCTTCTTTGTGCAGTGACAGAAAAACAGAAAAGAGATCTGCAGTACCACTGCAGTTCACGACAGTGTATGTCTTGTACCTCTGAGGCTTCTAAAGCCAAAAGGCATCATCATGGCATCATTCTACCTCAAGATTTTTAAATTATTCACCAGTAACAACTGTTCCAGCTGTGTCTGAAGGCAGCATTTGATACAAGGGATCCATACTGTAAAGAGTCACATGCTGATTGAATTTTTCTGTCCAAGAATCATAATAAAAATAAAAACATTCCAATGCTAGTTACATTAAAACAAAGTTTAAACAAACAAACAAACAAACTGTATTGTTTTTCTGTATTCTTACCAATGAAACTACAAACCAAGAAACACTACTGAAAAGGC
This sequence comes from Illadopsis cleaveri, assembly GCA_013399915.1. Classification (NCBI taxonomy): domain Eukaryota; kingdom Metazoa; phylum Chordata; class Aves; order Passeriformes; family Timaliidae; genus Illadopsis; species Illadopsis cleaveri. The sequence continues at coordinate 133,943 of VXBB01018794.1, forward strand.
TTATTTTTTTGGGTTTTTAAAATTTATTTCCTAAACAGGCAATAGACTACTGGAAAAAATCTGCTCTGCAAGATACATACAACCTCAAAAAAATGGGACAGGATAAAGAAAAGCTTTCTTTCTTTTTAAAACAAGAAAAACCATTTTTAAGCTCCTTCTACTCTAAATCAAAACAAAACTAAGAACTGTGCAGACTTCCATAATTAATGTAGTATGAAAACCAACACGTATTGAATACTTTTAAAGGACAGTGTTCCTTTGAAAAGCTGTAACTAATTCATTTGACAGTCTAGCTGAGATACATTTATATCCCCATCTACTAAAACCTGTGCTAAACGAAACAGGGTGGGTTTTTTGCAGCTGAAAAGTGCTTGGAACACTCAAATAATGACAAATGTAAATAAATAATTTCCTTTATCTTCACAGTAAAAAAATGTTTTATATGCTCAATAATGTATTCAGCTTGTTACTTAATTCATTGCATCTAATTTGCATACACTTGTAATACTTTTTTATGCCTCAGACTAGCATTTAGCATACTGAATCTCATTAAATATATCAAAGATGTCTTTTTAGTTGGCACAGTCAAAAGCAAACGTACACCTGCAAAACATTTTTTTAAGCACTAGTAATTTAAGATACATTAAGTGTCATAAAAATTGGTACCATCTTAATACACTAGGTGTAACAGAAACCATTAGAAGAAACACTTACAATGGTACCATCCAACCAATTAGATTTGCAGACACCTTACAAATAGTTCACTGGAAGGAAAATCCCTATAAGGCTAATTGAAGCTTCCTAAATTAAGTTTGGGCTTTTTTTTCTAATTACCTCTCACAGAGCCCCCTGAAAATCTCTCCCCCAAAAACTCAAGATGGATCAGATGCTGAAAGCTGCTATCTCTGTGGCACTATAAAAAAATACTCAGCCTGGCATGCTTCAGAGCCTTCTGATGACACATTTTGTATCACAAAATGCAATATTTTCACTCCTTGCCACAGAATAAATGCGAATATGCTTATTTTAATTGTGATTCTCCTTAGTAACTATTAAAAAAAAAAAAGAGGTTGTTGCAAACTCTACGAAGCAATTGTAGAAACACAAGTGTGGCTCACACTACAACACTTTCAATTCTAAATTATTGTTCAACACAATTTGAGTCATTCAAATCCAGCACTGTAATATGCATGTCAGTAATTCAGTCCTGGGGATTCCTCATTCTTGTTTGTTCTGATAGGCTACAGGCATGTTATCAGAGTCACGAAAATACACCAAAAAGATTTCAGTGAATCTCTTCAGCAGTCAAAAAAAGATTGCAAAAATACATCACAAGCATTCACTTTCTTGACTCACTTAAAAATAGTCTCACATTCTTGCCCGAAGCACAGAACTGCCACATTACCTCTTCTTCTAGATTTTCACTTTAAAACTGAAATACACTGTAGTGCTCTGCCCACAGCATATTGTTAATTACAGCCCAAATGGAAAGCATTTAGCTTCTGTAGTCACTCTTCCATTCTGTTCATTTCAGCATTTTATACTTAATAATTGAACACATACTAATGTTGAAGTAGCATTGTATGACTGAAAAGCAATGAACTTCACTTGGCACCCTAGCTTTATCTCAGAGAAAAATGTAGGTATAAATCACCATTTATAAATAAACTATTAAATAGGTATAAATCACCATTTCTGGGAACAAGACAACACAATATGCTTCTAGAACTGGTCAGCAAATTAAACAGACTCTTATGAGTTTAAACTCAATCACAATCTAAGGGCCCATTCTGTGCAACAAACGTGGCTTTAATCAGACACACATACTAAGATGTATTTGCAAAATCAGCATTTTCCATTATGAATGGTGGTACACAGCAGAGACAACGTTGTTGTTGGCTTGCTTTTTGTCAGGAGAATAGAAAAAACACTCCCTTCTTCTAATGCAAATATTAGCAATAAGCACTGCTGTTCAATATTTTCTTTTAAGAATCTTTAGGCAGACAGATTTAGAAGAAAAGGTGTTTTTTAATGAAAAAAATCTCCTGTCCATTCAACTAGATATTTTTAACATTCCTATCCAAACCAGTGGGATTCTCCTATAAAAGGATTAAATTCAGTAAGCCTGGTGAAGAGTGTTGTGTAAGACATCATCTTGTAAGAATGAACTTTTACTTACAATGATGGTCAAAAAACCATGACAGTAGGAAAATCTGATAGCAGCCACAGACTCATCACAGAAAGCTAGTTCCACTAAAGCCACTTCTCTCCTCCTTCAGTCATATCCCAGCACGTCAGTTTTGTTTTACAGAGACGTAAATTGACAGTCTCCACTCTGATCATTGACACAATTCCTGCTATCAGGAGGATTACTTACAGGAGCACAACCCTTTATTAATGACAAGCTTGACCCAAACAACAACAACAACAAAAAGATTCAAACAGAAAATTTTCATTTGAATTTCTCTCTCATGCCAATCACTGTTAGCTGAAAGGATGTGCAAACAGCACAGCTAAATCCACACAGCAATGATGCAGTGACCCAGAAAGAGACTCCAATGGCCAACTCAGTAAATAAAGCAAAACTAGCCAAACCCAAAGGGCAGCATGCACATGAGCATCTTCTCCACTTAAATGGGCACATACTGAAACCTAGTCTTGTACGTCCAAGTTCTGCAATAAGACTTCCCATTCCTGTAAAAACCACTTCCTATATTGCTTCCAAAACATACATTACACAAAAGAAGAAAAATAACTGCCCAGGTTCACAGAAAAGTTAGACAACAAAACATGGAAAAATGAAAAGTGATTAGTGTGTCACACACTTAAAAAATAAAATGCAATTTGAAATTGAAAATTAAATTGACAACTAGATATCATTCAAACAAAAATGCTGGGTTCAAACATCACTCTTACCTTTGGGAAAATGTGGCTGTATTTTTTTTTTAAAATGAACCTGATACAAATATATACGTGAATGTGTCTTTCATCTATACATATAGAAGTCTGTATGATTTACCATACACCCACACACCTCCATACACACAAAGCATGTGGAAGTAATTATTTCAGACTAAGTATTTATTGGCTGCTCCCTTTTTTCCTTAAAAGAGGACTGTTACTAATGTCACACAAGAACCAAAACTACCCCCTTCTGAAACTCTGGTTCAGCTTGTGTTGAAACGGCAACATATATTCCCAATGTCCACCCAATAAGTAGTGTAAGAGACAAGAAAAAAATACATTGTATTTTTGGTTTTCATTTCAGTACTTAAAATGTCATTCCACCCCCCAACCTAACAGCAAACCTTTGATTTGGACAGATTCTTCTCAAAGAGCACATCCAAACACATCCTAACTAAAAATGAGAAACAAACTAGCCCCTCCCTATTGTCTAAGACACTTGGTATCCTACTGGGAATCACCTGCACTTCACAGAGAAAGAGATGGGTGCCAGAAGATGATAAAGCACAGCTGAAATATCAGTTTATACCAACAGATTTATGCCTTTCGGAAAACACAAATGGAAAAGTTTCTGTATCATTGTACTCAGGACAAAGCCTTGCAACTGAAGTTACAACATTTTACTGCAAGGCACCTCTGCATTTCTCTGAGAATTCACACTTAGCCTTTTTTCTAACAAAATAAGGAGTTTTTCCAGATACAACAGCTATCTCCTGTCACAAGCCATTCCAGTTTGCAGCTTCTGAAAATCAGACAGATTTCAACCAAGCTTTTCTCCCATTCCCCTGCCTTTCCATTAGTCTTCCAGGCCAGACTTTACTACCGTGTAAAAGCAGTTGACTATCTCAACTTTTAATTTTCAATAACATGCATTTACTGCATTTGCCTGGAAATTGGCAGGTGCTGGGGAATGAAGGAGAAAGTAGGCAAAACCAGAACCAGACACATTTCCAGAGAACCTCCCACCATCAGTCTTATATGCTTGAATTTACCAGAAAAATTCCAACTGATCCAAATCACATTTGGATTAGTCTTGAGCCTCCTTCATACCACTGTCAAACTTCAAGCAGAAATACTAAAAAAAGATAGCTATCATTTTCTTTAGAGTTTAACACACGTTTTGCTTACCTCACTGTTGTGGCCCCTCAAATTGAAGTTGATTCTCTGAGGGGTGTTCCGGTCCCTCCTGCAATGGCTGGAAGTAAAAGTGACGCCTACAACTCCTCTGCCATTGCCTGTTGCCAACCAGCCTTCCTCATAGTACCGCCTCCGGCACACCGGTTTCTCCTTCTCACTTTTGGGGACTCTGCCTTTCCAGGAGAGGCAGAGGATGTTGGAATCGCTGCAAAGAACAGGCCCATGTTCCACTGCTGCATACATGCTTTTTAAATATTTTATTTTTTGACATAAGAAAGTAATATGTCTAGTGCACAAAGTTTAAATCAATTTTTTTTTTTATTTTATTGATAAGACTGACCTGGGATAGATCATTGAAAGGGAGGAGGATGGGGTCAGTGTTTATAAATATCCACCAAATGCATAGTGAAAAATTTCTCTATAAAAGATGATGGCAGTTGGCTAAGAAAAAGTAACACTTAAAAAAAAAATTCGGGTTCATTTTTGTTTTGAGTCTGTAGAGTGGGGGTGCACTTATCCTTTGGAGAAACAGCTACTTCATAAGAGGCGCTCAAGAAATGGTTAAGTCATCTTTTTGCTCAACTTGATATAATCTTTATACAGCCTGAGATTCCAGTTTAGCGTAATGCAATTCCAGAGACAAAGAGTTGCAAACGTGTAGGTTTCAAGTAACTTAAGGCTTTTAAAATTTCCTCCAGTCAGATTTCCTTCAAAAGTTCAATTGCAGAAATTTAAACATACGCACATACATATATATGTATATATATGACATTCCTCTTTTCCAAGCTGCCCTCTGGCATGTCTTTTCCATCTGATGTATTTCTGCTGCTAAAGCTGAAAGAGATTGCATAAAGGGAAAAAAAGGCACACAAACCGTGTGAAACAACAGACCCGAACTTGTGCAGGCACTGGTGTGCCAGGCCAGCTGGGAAATCCCTCTTGGTACTGAACCGCTTGTTGGACTCAAAAGTTTTTGCAATCCAAAGCCAATCCAATTTTCATCGCAGCACTTTTTTTCCACCAGAGACCCAACACAGCCTGAACTGTTTATCACGCTATCTTGCCTGCTTTCCCACTTTTTGCTGCCACACACGAATGAAAAAGAACCCCCTCTTCATTTATAGCAGAATCAAAAATGCTCTAAAGCTTTTAGCTTTCAAAGTAGATAAGTTTGCCTCAGGTGAACCATGAAGTTCTGTCTCCTGTGAAACAGGCTAAAATGTCAAGCTGTTTTTCCTCTACTTTTCCCTTTTTTTCTGCTACAAGGAATCACAGACTCTTCATTCTACCATTAAAAACAAATGCCAGAATTAAAGCACATCAAGTAAGCACTCTTTCAAAATCTTCTAAAATTCAAGGAAGGAAGAAATATAATCATCTAAAAAAGAAAGAGAAGCAGCATTAAAAATCTGACTTCCTGGGTTCACTATTTCTCTAGGTATTTTCCTTGCTTGTTTGATCGGATCTTTCCTTCTTGATGCTTGTCTACAGCACAGATTCATAGTTCCAGACACAACATTTGCAGCTGTACAAGAAGGAAACATATGAAGTATTCCAATCGTTTTATTTGAACATTTATGAGCTCAATTAGCTAGTATTTATACCACACTAAGTGAAAAGAGGAAAAAGGAGAGGGAGAAAGAATATGCACGTTTGATGACCTGGTTAACTCAAGAAGGACGGCGAGGCTTGCTCAGTTCAATGCCCAGACTTGTCCCATAGTTCCTCCACTTATTTACTTCCAGTCGTCATTACTCAGCAGAAGGTCACGATTTATTCATCCATTCACAATCTACTGAGCCCAAAGGAAAGCGTGACGAAGACCATACATTATTCCTCTGCTAGAACTAAATCAGTTTCCTCTGCCCTCTTGATTCTTCTGTTTCCCTCACAGCTATTGATTCAGATTGTGGAGGTATTTATTAGGCTTTTTCTGCACAGAGGGTGTTTTTTCTTTCTCTTCTTGCAAACTTTTTTCACCCGTGAAGACCATGTGGAAAGTTGAACATTACTGGCAGGCGTCTCTCCATGGATTACTGATTCCTGTGCTGCAAAGGTGCTCCATCTGGTTCTCAAATTAATTTTCATCAATTGCAAAGCTCTCAGGAATATGCCAGAGCAAGTCTACGTGATGACAAAACCATGTGTGGTTTCATGTACATGCAGTGCACACACCAATCTGGTACTCAGAGCTGTATCTGCCTTTTCAGTTTAGGTGTGGTAATCTTGTAAGATGCCTGCTACTCAAAACGTGAAATCCCTGGATTCTTCCAACTCTGCAAGGCAAAGCACACACACACACAAAAAGAAAAAAGTGAATAAAATAAGTTACAAAACAAATTAAAGATACAGGTACAAGTGTTATAGTAATCAAAGTATTATGATTATGGATTTCATATCAGACTCCCATAAAGTATATTATATATAGATAAAAACATTCAGGCATACACATATGATATAACTGTATTTGATATACACACAAAGGCGAACTATAAAATTTTCTTTTTCACTTCCAAAATTTCCAAAACTTTTCACAATGGACATGTACAGCTAATGAGATGTATCCGGGAAGGATACTTTGAGAAGGGAGAGACGAGGGAAGAGCTTTGTCCTGGACACAGTGTCTGGGGCAAAGTCTTGCAGTTTATTTCCCAACTTCAAAGTGAAGATGGGGAAGGGAGATGTTAGTGGTAGAGCAGGTACAGGGTTAGACCCTGAGACACACAAACAGAATCACAGAATGGCTGACCTGGAAGGGACCTCTGGACATCATCTGGTCCAACCACTGTGCCCAAGCAGGGTCCCCTGGAGTCAGCTGCCCAGGATTGTATCCAGGCAGCTTCTGAATATCTACAAGGATGAAAACCTTATGAACTCTCTGGGCAACCTGTGCCAGGGCCCAGTCATCCTCACAGTAAAGTGTTTCCTGATGTTTAGAGGGAAACATCTGTGTTTCAGTTTGTGCTTATTGCCTCTGGTTCTGTCACTGGATACCACCATTAAGAGCCTGTCTCTCTCAATTAATTCCTTCCCATCAACTGTACACAACAAAAAGATCTCCTTAAGCTTTTTCTTCTCCAGGCTGAAGCCTCAGCTCCCAGACTTTCCTCACAGAAAAGATGCTCCAAACCATGAAAATACAGTACTGAACTTATCAGTCTCAAAGAGACTGATAAGATTCCTCCAGGGCTTTAACTACTGCTTTAAAGAGATCTAAGGTACTTCAAAATTAAAGCTTAAAAGTCTGAATCAATACAGATGAATTTAAAAACTATTCAAATCCTGCTTAAATCTCCATTTGAAAAAGGGGAGAAAAATTCCCCGAAGTCAGTTTTATACAAAAGAGAGTAAATAAAGCACAAGAGACCAAGCAAAAGGCCATTCAGGATATTCCAGATGTTGCATCCGAAGTGCACACACAGGCACAGTTATTGCATCTACACAGTTACTGCTAAAGAAAGCTCATTTAAATTCAGAGCGGCATTCATAAGTCAGCAGAGCTTTAAAAACGGTCTTGTCTTCATTACATAAAGCACTATACTAACCTCATGTTTCCTGCAATTAACCACTTATTTCATTCTAGCATAGATGTATTAATTAATTTTGTTTTCAAAAAAAGAGAATAGATAAGAAAACAAATTTATAGACATGAAGGCGAAGCTGTAAATAGTTTACAACACTACACAGTTGGCTGACTTATCAGAAACACTGTGAGATTTGGTGAGTCACTGCCAGACCTCTTCAGCACTACAACTCACTGAAGTTTTAAAAATAATGGCTGCTATTAATTTATTTTTTATCATGGCCAAGACGATGATATGAGAAATGTCACCTTTCCAAATTTCTGATGCTTATCAATTACAGTCCAGAGAAAGTTCATATATAGGAAAACACAAAAAATGTTTCAGAGTACAATGGTTTGCAGACAAACTTCTGCGTTTATCCCAAAAGCAAATTCAATCCTCTGAAGGATCAGTGCCATTGTTTTCATACCCACTGGAATCTTCCTAACAGACATCTGCATTCAAGAGTTGACACTTTAACTTAGCAGCATGAGTATTATGATGCAAGCCTTTACTAATCCTACAGAGAAATAAAAAAAATGTTTACTGAGAAAACAAAGTCTATGAAATATCAGTTAGAGCAGACTGAGGTAAGCACTAAGCAGAACTGTTTGTACTGTATAAGAATCATGAGTTTGCAAGTGGATTTTAAAATACAGGTAACTATAGATACAGTGGCTTTGCACAAAATCTGTATGCAATTTCTGTCCTTATTCACTGCATAGAAGATTAACAAGTTTGAGAAAAGGACTCATCTGCATCTTGGTCAATAACCTTCTCTCACCCTAGTTCCATTTACCATCACTTTCAAGATTAGACAGACCAAAGGCTTCTCCTCTTAAAAATACCCTAACTGCATTAGAAATGCTGGACAAGGAGAGATGAAAATCTAAAATAACTACAAAAGTAATAAAATCAGCCATTATTCAAATGCATTATTCAAATACTTTCTCAATACAATACAACCTTTGAGAATATTTTACCTTTAAATCACTGAGGATTGACACTATCCTTTATGTTATATTCAGAGACAAGAAAAAAAAAGACTTTTAAAACTGTAGTATCAAGCACTCAAAATACAGGTTGAATTAAGATTACATATATTATATATTAACTCTTTCCATTCCCTTCTTCTTCTTCATTTTCATCTACTCTGTATTTCCTAAGAAGTAACCGAACTAAAAGATACAAGTGCTGGTCTTTCCTCTAGAAAATCAGTAATTTAGACACTCCCCTTCTGCCATCATTGCAGTAGTCCCACAGTTCTGCTCATTTTCATACACTGAAACCAAGCTTTTTGTCTTGTTTTTCCCCACCACAGAACACCAGGGCATGGGCTCCCACCTCTATTGTGAAGTGTGCAATAGCAGAGGATAGAAAGCATGATAGAAGAGCTGGGTGTTACCTGCACAATCCTACCACTAGTTCAAAGTCAGTTTGGCCTCACGACACAAAGAGAACTTGGCCTTCCAGATGGAACTCACTCAAATTAAACTTTTAACTGAAGATTTTTGATAATCAAACTTTACGCACCTTTCCTTCCACAGCAGTGCAAGGACTAATCACAAAAGTACAATATAATCTGATTTTGCTGGTAAATTATTTCTAACACTACTAGGACAATAAATATCAACAAGTTGCTCACTTTCACTCTCGCTTAAAAGATAGTTGAAAATACATTGTCTCTGGATTTTCCCTTTAACAAAAGAAGATGCTACTTGAACTCATCCTCTCATACTGTTGAGTCTAAGCCCAGCGATGTAAAACATTTAAGTACAGTCACCTAATGAGACAAAAACATATTAGATCTGTGACACAGGAAAGCAGCATTCACAACTATTTTATTTCATTTTGTTTTGAAAGCATAGTTCTTCTCAAATGCAAAATCCAGCAGCAAGCTATGTTTCTGCAAGACAGAAAATTTAGGTACTAATTTTAAAAAATGAGCTTATGAAGAGTAGCCCTCCCATTGCAGTGTCAATATTTAACTCATCCTTTTAATCTCCTGTTTCTATTAACTTATATAAAGTGTGTTAAGACACAGCTGGACAACCAGAAAAATATTTGTTTGTTCTCATGCATCTTTCATTGAAGTGTCTCTTTTGTTGACAGAAAGAAGCCATGCACAGCCAAATGTACCGATACTGCAGCAAGCTCTTCAGTATTTCATGTTTATTCAAACCCCTACTCTTCAAGGCTCCAGAGCAGAAAATCTGAAGGTGAGGATAAAAGGGGACTGGGAAAGGAAGGGAAGGGAAACAAAGAAGGAAAACTGAAGTGAGTACACACTATTTCTGAATTATTTTCTCCAAGAAACCAAAACAAATAAGGACTCACAGCCTGCCTTTGGAAGATTCTGACTGCTCAAACAGCTTAAGGAAACAAATAGAAGATAAAGAGTCTTTGGAAAGACTTCAGAATTTTTCAGTCTAACCAGATTTCTTACCTGCCAAACCTGCATAAGGTCAAAGGAAACTGTAGCTTTCCCTCCCTTTACAGTCTAAGAAGGAGAAAATGTACAGCAGTGCCCACAAAGATAGCAAGGTATTTTAAAAGTGCCAGCCACAACTGGTTTGGCACAAGCTGATGCCAGATGATCCCACCAGCTATCAAATGGGGACTGTGGGAGCAACCTCCAAGGTTACTGCTGAACACTACAGAATAAAATTGGCACATCCTGTAATAGAGTTACTGTATTACAGGCTAAATGCTATAGAGATAGAATCTGGTAAGATGATACAATTTGTTGTTTATTTAGTCAAACCTATAAATTAACAAAAATTATTATTGATAAATAATATTGATATTATTATTTGGTAAATTATCAAAAAGGAAAAGAAAATTATTTAACAAAACTAACTATATTCCTAAAAAGCCTGAAGAAAAAATTAACTGGTTTGGAGATAAAATATTTTATTCCACTAAAAATGGGCCAATTCCACTGGGAAAAAAATGTGATTTTGACCTGAATGGGTACTGATTTTCCTCTGCTTTCACTCACATCTTCTAACTATATTTACTTTATTCACCTCACATTGTGGCATAAGTTATTCAGGTTAACACCTTCCTTGCATATTACAGAGCAATACAAAATTAATTTGGAGGATGTAATTCTAAATAAATACCAATAAGCTAACTAGTGGTTATAAAAACGCTCTCTACCCCAAGAAAAATGAAGGAAGAGTAGAGATGAAAAGGAAGTTAGAAGATGCTTGATTTTTGTTTTGGTTGTTCTAGATGGCTTTCTTTTCACAGCATTTGTCTTTGTGTAAGTCTAGAAGCTCTTCCCCTACTTGAAGACAGTCTGGGCAAGACAGTCAGTCACATTAATCAGAAATGCAGAAAGATCGGCAGCTCCAGCACAGCTGCCCCAAAACAGACCTGCAGCAAAGGTGTAACGCCAGGCACTGTGATGTGACACTGCCAACTGCCGCCCATTAATACAGACACTGTAATGTTAGTTATATGTACCTATGTATCACTGAGCAGATGAAATTGCTGAAAATTTATGACTGAAAATTTATTTCCTGGCATATTGAGGGAAGTGAAACTTGTGTTAGAGGCTGTTCAGCAGACATTCATTGTGAATACTGACGAAATTTATTTCAATGCAATACTCTTACTACCATCTCCTCCCCAAATTACACCCTCAGAGAAGTGAAAATAAAAAACAGTAGTAGCTGAATGAGTTTCTTGGGTTCTTGCAATAGTAGAGAAGGTAATATATCTATGTTGCATACATTTTCAAAAATGCAAGATCTTTTTCATTATAACTCTTACACAAAAAATAAGAGAAATATCTGTATTATTTTTAGAACTATTATATGTATTGCACTTTCAATTCTTGATGCTACACCAGCAGATTAAATGGGAGCTAAATTCAAAAACAGTTAAAAACAATATTCAAGAAACAAATTTTGAAGTGTCTTCAGGAAAATATTTTTCAAGAAAAACACCTAGGGTTTTAAAACAAACTGTTAGAAGATATTAATTGTGAGTAGCCAAATTTATACATGTTCTCTAAATGTTGGAGGCCAGCAGACGTGAAGTATTGTTAAAAATCCTATGTGTGCAGGAAGTGAGGTAAACAGTTCACAGGGAAAAGACAAAAGATAAAAGTACTGCAGAACCAACACAGTCTCAAATCTAAGAGTATTTGAGATATCTGAAACTACCAAAACATGCAAGAGAGAATATCCACATTTTGTTGTTTGGATTTGAAACATTTTCTTTAAAAACGATATACTTTTGTTGAATAAATAATGTATCCATTTGTGAAAGAACTGATGCAAGTCCCTTTAATCAGTTACTGGTCAAACCAAACACGCTCATGGGAGATTTCTGAGTCAAACAATGCTAGATCTGTTATGCTTTTATGGTAGGGAAGCAAACCAGAAAAATAATTGAAGGTTAGATTTCACAACACAAAGCATTCAGCTGTAAGTCACTGCTCCCACCACTCTAATCACTTCTTTCTCAACCCTTAGCATGACACACTATGCCACTCACTTAAGCCAGAACTACCATTCAAGGTGCTGCAGTCTGAATATCTGAGAAAAGATCCAATAAAAGATTTTGGAACTTAAGATTCATAACTTGAACAATATGTATCTGGTGTACTAGACTCAGCCACACTCTCAACTTCCCTTGTGACAAACCATATTCCTCCAACCTCTCCTAACACAAAGCACCAGCCCTCTTTCAATCGTGCAGTTCAAGAAGCTGATCTGGCTGAAAACTTACTCCCCAAAATCAGCAACTGATTTTAAGAGAGCTTCCCATCCTGAACTCACCATGCACAAAGGGGTTGGGAATTATGGCAATAAATTTCAATCAGTTTGAGCTGTGCCCAAGAGTTTTTGCTCTTTTAAGAAGAATCAATCCTTGACACAGTTCCAGTGCTGTTCCCCATTCAGCTGCACTGGCAAACTGGATAAGTACAAAACAAGTGAGAAACAGAAGGGAGGAGTAGGTGTCAACTAGTATTGCCACCTGAAGGCTATTGATAACAAAGTTTGGGCACAGAATATTTCTAACTCAGGGGTTTGTCCTTAAGAAGGAAGGGAAGAAACGTTTTTCCTCTTGAGGATGAATTTAAGATGGCTTGGACGTCCTGGAGCTAAAGCTACCCATCAGCCATGAAAATATGCCTCACTTTCAAACAAACAGAAGTGAGCTGAAATACTCCAAATAAGTATTGAAAAACCTGTCTCAGAAAACAAAACCACACAAATAACACATACTAGCCTTTTAAAGAGTTGGGAGGGTCATACCACTGAAAAACACATCCAAATGCCTTAGAGATTCAAAGAAATGTGAAGTGTGACCAAGAAATTCCTTACACTTACAAGTGTCAATCTTCTTTCTCAAGAAAAGGCTGCAATCCTCACAGCACAGAGAACCCTTAGACAATGTATACTTCACCAGGCACTCCCTCAAAAAGTGGCAACAGCTGTGTCTAATAACATTCAAAGACCTTCATGGGAGGGAGCCTCAGCTCTCACCATCTCTTTTCCATTGAACTGACTGCGCTGACCTTGCCTGTAATTACAGAGCAATTTCTTTCCCGTAGGAATGTTCTGCAGCCTGCAAACATCCCTCGAGTCTGCAGCAGTTCCAGCTAGTTCCTAATTATCTCCAATATCTGCCCACAGGCTCTTTAATACTTTCTTATGAACATACACTGAACTTTCTATATTCTTCTCAAAAATCCCAATACACCTTTGTATGTGACACATGCACTACCACGCTGGAAACAAACAATAATGTAAAAAAAAAAGGAAAAAAAAAAAGGGGGAGGGGGGGAATATGAAGGGAGAGAACATCAGATGTGATCAGTTTTTAAAATTCAGAAGAGCCTTGTAAACAAGAATTATATCTTTTGGACAGCAAGGCACATTTAAGTCAGAAACCTGATAATTGCTGAGAAGCAGTGCAAGTGCAGCATGCTGCAGCAGAGAGCAGCTCCTGGTGATGCACAAACTGCACCACAGATGTGAGATGGATTGTGAGATACGCGCGTGTGTGTGTATATCTTAAAAATACAAAAAAGACAGGAGTTGCATTTTTTTCAAACAACTTGGATTTCTCAGTCTTTGGCTTTGGGATGAAGAACTTAACTCTAGTCCTGGCTGTCCCATAAATGTGCTGTAACTCAAGATTTCAGTCTGTGTTTGAGGACCTGCACTCACCTCACAACCGCTGCTTAGCGGTGCAGAAGCAGAGCAGGGATACTGTGCCCTTGCAACAAAGGGATGCAAAGCTTAAGAACAGCTTTATCTCCTCCCTCTACCTGTCCTCTTTTGCTCCATGTTTTTTCCTCATAGTTCTGGAAGGTAGGTCTTGTCAAGATCTCTGACATTAAAGAAGGCATATAATATAATGGAAACAGACTAACTCAAGGAGTGGTTGCTTTAGAGGCAACCTTGACAATCAAGAGTCACTGAAGAAGACTTTGTAAAAGGCAGGAGCTTTAAATAAATGCTTGGAGCAAAGCAAAGACTTCTGTAAGTTGTTTCACTGCCAAGACTCAGAGGGCATGAGATCAGCTGCATACACACATGTGCCCTGTTAGGTGAATGATGTTTTTGACCTGCTCTGTATTAATATGCCAAGTGTTGACTGCTCATCTGTCCAGACAGGAGCAAGGAGGCCAGCAAGACACAGGTGTCCAGCAGGCACAGTCATGTTCTGGTGGCTGAGCTGAAGGCAGGAAGGCAGATCTGCACCTAGGTAAACTCACAGAGCAGTCTTGTGTCCAAGTAGTTTTACTTTACAGATGGCTTCACAATTCTGTCTTCATACTGGCCTAGCTCCTGCTAGACATATGAAATATCTAGGTAGACATATTAAAATACAGCACCTTGAAGTGGGGATAAGAAAGAGCAGTATGCTATTCCTCATGCATGACTGGGACACTGCAATCGTTCTCTGAAGAAGTCCATAATCGTTAAAAATCCCAGTTACAGAGGTATTCAGTGGGAGGATGTCTTCTATTTTCTTAAACATGAAAAATAAACATCTTAAAATGATCACAGATGAAAATGAACAAACAGAAAAAGGGTTGAAAAAAACTCTAGGAAAGTATATTCAAGGAGCAACATGAGTTATTTTAAGTAGGAATTCTGAATATTTCATTCAATGTCCTCTGTACAACTACTAGATAGTGGCTTCTTCTAACTCTAATCTCTACAAAATTATGAAAATGCTCTTCCACTGAACAAGTATTCACATTTCATCAAGAAAGTCAAGAATTGTAGTAAATTAGTGTGGGGTTTTTTGGGGAAAATAATATTCTCATTACTTGGTAGCTAGTGCTATAATTAATTTTATTCTGTTGTTTTTATCCCCAGGAAGTTATATAAATGAAGTAACTGTCAAACTCCTTGGACCCAATTATTTCTTTTCCTCAACAGAAAGCTCTCAACGCCTCTTTAAATGCACCTTTACCTAACCTATATCCAAAAGGGGGCTTTTTTGTAAAGCTCAGATTCAGAATCTACAAAGTATGAGAATCAAAAGGGAAGATTCATCATCACAGTTAAATCTGTATCTCTTAGATAAACACTCACACAGAGCTAATACATTCGCATATGATTAAAGCTAAAGTTATGCATGACTACACAAGAGAAAGAATACTGGTGTGGGGTTTTTTTCCCTTTGGATTTTCTTTCCCATTGCCAAGTTTCACCTTACTGCCTTTCCCAAGGAACACAAGGATCTTCAGTGGAAGACAGTAACCTTCTCAAAACAGCCAGAGGAAAGATTGATTTGGTTGAAGAATATCAGCTCCTACATTTTGTACTTCATTTTGGAAACTTGGATTTGGGAAAGTAACATAATTGCACTTAGTAGATGATGTGCTACTTAGCAAACACCTTCTGCTAAATCTGACAAATATAGGTCAGAGTCCTACAATCACACTTTGCTCAAGCACACTTTGCCTTTCCTAGACAGAAGTACTAACAAGACAAAAGCAATCTGAGGTAATTTCATAAGATAATTTTGATGTAAAATTTTATAGCTATCTTACATAGTTACTTTTTTCCTTCTATGCCTAAGACTACTGTATATTTAGAAAAGCCTATTTCAGTAATTTTTTTTTAGTTAAATAAGTACTTCAAGAAGTACCTCCAGAGCTGTATGAAAACCCAATATTTACTATGTTAAGAGTTTTGTGAAGAGGTGAAAAAGCAGAACAGTCAGAGAAAAGAAACAACACATAATCCACTCTGATCATTCCCTCTGTAAAACTCAACATCTGTACTGAAGGTTCAACATCTGTATTTAAAAAAGTCTGCTTGCAAATTGTGTAAGGAAAATTCTGCTGCTTTTTCTGGTAAGCAGCTTGGCAAGGTAACATCATAATCTTGTGGTGTCAGTCATCCCCTTGAGCTTACAAAGTCTATTAAAACAAATTACATGAAAACATCTTTTTTCAGGATTTCAATTCAGTAGCTTAAGAGGATCAGGATATTCCAGTTCCTTCTTAGATTCAAGGAACGTAAGACAGTATAGTACTTCAGTGTCTAATGCTGCACTGACACCTTAATACATTCTCCATTAACTGCGTATTATTCACAGACCACATAATAACAGGTTACTATGAGGAAACGATATGCTTTGTTGTTACCTCTATTAGCTAGATTACAATGAATTCAACTGTTCAGCATCTGCTTGAAACTGACATTACATTCAATCTGTAGTAGATGGATGCACATGACAAACACTAGAGAAAAAGGTTAAAATACAGTATTTCATGAAGTATTTTCATACAATGCCTCTGAAATGAGATAACCTAATGATATTGTAAGAAAATTCTACCCCAACTAACTAAAATTATATATTACTTTTCACTTACTCTTTTACTGAATGACAGCATGAAACAAAGATGATGAACATACAGAAATTACAATATCAGAATACAAAAATTCTATTCCTAGCTATTAAAAGAATTAAATACCTAAATTAAAAATGGGAAAATCTGGTTACACAGTGACTCTAAAACCTCAAATAATACCTGACAGATGCTGATTTCATTGGATTGTCAACCTAACAACTCACTACTTGGCTGCTTGATTAAAATGGTGCAAGATATATATATTAAAAAAAAAAATCTGTTATACTTAAGATATAATCCACGGACTATATGTTCACCTGAAATCAGTCCATTTCTTTTCTAAAAAGACATAAAACAAGATTTATTTTACATGTAAATATACTGCCTTGTTTATACCTGTACACCGTCACAGCAGAGTTGTTTTACTGCTGCTGCTCTTTCTCCTTACATCTACATTGTAACGTACTTCTCTTGTAAAAGGGGCTGTGTAATGCTTGTGCCACTGGTGAAAACAGAATGTGGAAAGGTTGCTTGGATTATCTATGAAGAAAAAAAAATAATAACCCACTCATTACACTTCTAGGATAAGGAATTCAGTGTATTAATAAAACCACAAAGCCATAAGACAGTGCAAGGAGACGACATACACCATTCCAAGGATGTTAAATAACCCTAACACAGAAGTGAGTGGATAAATGTTCCACAGTAAGCTCGCAAAAAGCAAACCCCTAAAGGCAATTATCATATAGGAACAAATAATTTTACAAATTAATACATCTGAGAGTTATGTAATATTGTCCGTTTCACTTTTATTCCCCACAGTGTCAATACCACGGTAATCCTACCAGAATCTATCACTAAGAATCGGAATAAACAACATTTTACTGATGGCTGACCCATAAAACAAATATTCCATTCTTTCCTGTCAAATCCCTACCGTACACAAAGTCCTTAAGCAACTTAGCTTATTATTATCCAATAATAAAAAATCTCACACAAATGTGACATTTAAGGGGCCTGTAAACAAACCCAAAATTTCTTCCCCCTGTTCTCAGGAGTGACCATAGCACTAGATTTAAGCAATCTCTAACACTTCTTTCTTGTTCCCATCCACATAGACTGAGATATTCTACCCTCAGTTTTCTAAGACAGCTATAAATTGTCTGCAAAACCTATCTGGTCTGTTTAATTATCATGCATATAAGTTTTTTATTTCTATTGGATAAGTAGGTAGGAGGCAGTATGAACAAGTTTCATGGATATTTCCCCCTCCCTTTTAAGAGCAAAATGTCAATAAAATAATGTCATTTCCAATCCCTACGATTTTGTTTCAGATGCTAATTGTAGTTAAATACTTTCTGAAGTCTTGTAACTAATGTCAGCAAAAAAGGCTGGAAAGTTATGTTATGTTGATTAAAGCTTGAGAAGCTAGAGCTCACGTCCAAAAAAACATTTAAATTGATTTTTCAGTTGACTGAAACCAGTAACATAGGTTTTTATAAATCTAACTCACAAGCTTTATTTTGCACTTGCATGTTTACCAATTTTCATTTTAGATGAAGAAATTCATCTCACAGAAAGCAATATGAACCATAAAATGAAGCAAGACACTGCTAGATTCTAAACAGACACATTAGAGCAATGCAGAGCTGCAGGGATCTGATTACAGACTATCTTCTGCCAGGCAGCCAGTCTCCCACTGGGATGGGGAGCACATATGCTGGGATGTTCTACAATAAAACAGTGTTTCTTATGTAGAGCCTTACAGATGTTGCAGGATTATTCTGTCTCAGTGCTTCAACATTTTATCAAAATTTTTAAGCATAGCATAGCAAGGCATTTACTGTTTAATAACATTACCTCATGCAATGTGCTCTGTGATTCTTGGATCTGCTGCTTTTCTTGCAAGAGCCAAAAGCCAAACTACAAAGCAACTGCTCTGGGTTGATAGGGAATGTCCTTCATTGCTGTTTCTCAGAACAGTACCCAGATCGGCAAGAGCTCCAGCAGACTAAAAGCAAACCCGAGCCTATCTCCTGGAAAGCCACATGCAGATGCAGAGAAAATCAGGATACACACAGGTCATCTGCTCTGTCCAACATTTATTGTTTCTCTTGCTCTGAAGCAGAGCTACAAATAACTGACACCTCACCAATTTTCAAATGAAGCTTCTATAATTACATTGCTATGCCCTATGGAAACACTACTGGGTTTCTCATAGCAACCTTCAATGACTCAGAGAGCCCTGCTCTTACCACAAAATTGCTAAGAGAGCTTCATCCACTTTCAACAGAAGAGCTGGTACGTGACTGGCAGAGCCACCACCACCACTGGCAATCCAACAGCTTTATGACATCTTGTCTCTTGAGAAATGAAGTTTTATGGCCAAAGTAGTAGTACATTCTGTATACAGTAAGGCAGGATTGCTTCTATAAAATCTCTCACACCATATGATGCCTTCAATGCACACACTACAGTCTTTTTAGCAACTCTGTCAGATAGGTAAGTACAGTTCCTTCCTAAAAGCCTGCAAGACAGCAAACTGTTCAAAGAAGCCTATGCCACAGGAAGACTTCTTAATCTCTGCCACCTCAGTGACCCACTCCAATTTCCCTTCCCAGATCCACTTGGCCCTCATCCCTGTTTTCACTGCCAGGTGCCTGTCTGACATCTCCTTGGGTGGACTCAGTTTTTTAATACAGCATAAAACAAATATTAAAAAAGTGGAAAATATTCTGTGGCTTTAGGGATTTGGACTAAATCCCTGATGGGTCAGATGAGTGTTGGAACTGCAGCCATGGAGCAGGCACAAGGCTGAGGTGCAGGAAAACCCTTCAGAAACAGAAAGATGTTAGCTCAGCTCGGCTGCACCATGGGACTTCCCCCACGGGACAGAGCTGGAGCAATCTTCTTAATACTGAAGGGAAAAACAGCATTCTTCACAAATAAGAAGGCAGAATTTAATATTACTGGCTTCTAGTCTGTGGTACGATCCCATGTCCCCTGAGTGTAGCTCATCTGATGCTTTCCAGTCTACTTCTATCTTGCTTCAAAACATTTCTGTCCATTTCTAGTCTGCATTCATACAAAGAATGGTTAAATAGTCCTTCCTTCTGGAACAATGTTCTCCCAACTGCCATATATGTCCCACTGACACACAATATTTGCATATAGAAAACTGCAAGTACACAAAGGTACTCTGAAGTGTTATAAGACCTAGCCTTAGAAGGAGGCTGACCACAGTCCAAAATCTAATGTCTGTCTAATCTCCAACACTGCTGAGGATAACAAAACAAACCACCCCAAAAAGCAATATTTTAAAGGACAGCATTTTAGGATTATCTTCCAAACTCACAATGGTATCAAGTTACTTTCAAAGGAAACTAGAATTCCATTTACAGAAATACAACGTTTACAAGATTTAGAGAATTTCACTAATAAAACTACACACTAGATGTTTTGGATTCATATTAATCATGTTTTTCATTGAAAATTAATTTGTTTTTAAAAGGAAGAATTAAAAAGAATTATAAAAGGAAGAATTACCCTTAGCTTCTGACCTGAGGTGACTTTCTAGATGCTGAATCACTACATCAGTAAAAACAGCTGATCTCAACATCAAATTTCTTTTTTTTTACATTTTCTAAGAAAAAAAAATCTTTTTCAATTTATCATAAAAAAAAAAAACTGACATAAACTATACTGAAATAAACACAATTTTTCCTCTATGCCTGAAGAAAATCTGTTGCAAGTTGATCTGCCCCTTCAGCAAACTGAAACCAGTTATTTACCCGGCAATTTCCCTCATTTTCGGTGATCTGTGGCACTTCTAAAACCTCAGCAAAAACATTTAAGCAATACATAGTCACATTATTTATTATTAAAGCTATTTTATTTCAATGACAACTTTTATGAAAGGGTAAATTTACTACAATAGACTAAGACAAAAGTCCTACTTAAAAATAGTATCTTTTTATATCCATTTTTAGCCACCTTGTAAATGTTCTCTAACACAGAATAGTAAAAAAAGACTTGGCAATGCTATTGCCATAGGCTCCTCTTCCATAACAGACCCATGTCTGCACTTCCATCACAACATAAAAAGGTCCCAAATCTCAGTTGAAAAGCTAATAATGAAGATAAACCAAGCTACAAAGCCAAATTCTAGAGTGAATTGCATGAGGTACAGGCATACATCCTCTTCTAACCATTCAGCAGTAGACCTGTGATAGTCTCTACCAGGCACAGCAGGAGAAGAAGACATTAAAAGGACAAAGCCAGACTCCAACGCATTTTGTCTGCTTTACAGACAAAAACAAATCCCTTTGGATGTATTAGTTTTATTTACTTAAAGCTTCAGGAAAAAATAAAGTCTTCATAATTCCAATCTCAACATCCACAAGATTTCAGATGGATGAATATGACATGTACAATGCATATATCCAATCCATAACAGAGGCACTATGCAGAAATTTGTATTTCTACTTCCCCTCATTCAAGGCCACCTACATATGCACACAACAAGGAAACTTGCAATGGTTATTTGCCAAACCATGCAGTGTCATATGGCAGCAGTGAGTCCATCTTTAGAAGCTGGCTCCAAGCAGACCAGTGCCTGATCTGCTCCCCTCCAGCTGCGACAACAGGTCACGACAAGCATTATCCCCGTCATGCAGCTGATGGCAGAGCTGGAGGGAATCCCTCTAAGAGGAAAGCAAAGACTAAAGGAGTAGGCCTCCTTCTGGGAAAATGGGATGAATTAAGGTCATACTGAAAAGAGGCAGGTGGCTCATAAGGTAAAAAGAGCACTAGATTAACATGTGGAAGTCATGGAGTTTTATTTTGAAGCCATGATGCTGAAGTTCTTGGCCAAAAGGTTCAAATCAGACTTCAGGCATGGTATCAATTACCTGGACTGAGTAAACAGGCCAAGAGGCTGTACACACATACTAGAGCATCATCAGCCATCTAGTACAAGGGATGTTTAATTAGCTAAGTAGGGATACAGGGTCTGGGGGGAAGTGGGAGACTGAGTCCTTCAGACTAGTAATAATGTTTGTAAGACACTTATACATTCCAAAAAAAAAATTCAAACAAACAAACAAAAAATAAAAACCCCAACAAACTATACAAACCCAAAGTTATTGATGCAAATTTTTATCAGCATGCTAATGAAAAGCTACATTATTTGACATGAGAAATTACACGTTCATAAAATCCACTATGCAAGACAATCCTGTCTCCATAAATCAGACACTAAGTCCACATAGGGAGACAGGACTGTTCTATTTAAAAAACAACGTACAATCAGCGATTAAGCAAAAGAGAGGGAAATGCTGAAGAAAAATTCAGGAGGGCAGTGATTCCCTTCATATTATTCTCCAAAAGACTCAACTGATAGAAATATATAATAGGTGCTTGCCTTAAAAAAATTACACAGATTGCATACTCCTGAGAGAAGAGTGTTATCCTCATGCTGGATTCTTTCCAGACGTATTTTTGGCTACTACTGTAACCACAAAACACAGCTAGGGGAACAGGATAGGACAAGCAAAAATACCTCTCTGACAACCAGTACATCTGTCTCAACCCAAAACCTGTTTACCTTTGTTTCATTTTCACTTCTGCGTGACACAAACATACAACAACAAAAAACCAGCAGTACAAAGCAGGAAGAAACCCCTCCAATTGATCAAGGCCTAGGTTCAGCAAAATACATCTCTATATTCTCAAGATATGAACACACTACAATAATCTGCTGATTGTGGGTATCACCACAAAGAGTCAGGGCATTCGACCAAAGATGTCACAACTATGCTATACCCAACCAATTTCTATGACGCAAAGGATCTAACAAGCACTGACAATCAACAATGCTTTTTTAGCTGAGAAAGCAAACTGCTGTGTGGCAGTATTTTCAGGCTTTCCAGTGACATCATTCTAAGAAAGAGGCAATTGTCCCAAAGCAGATTTAGACTTATCACAGCATAAGAGAATGTCTTGTTTATAATCAGTAAAGATTTTGAAACTAGAGAGGGACCAAAAAAAAAAAAATTAAACACAGACTAAACAAACCTACTCGAGGAAAATCTGTCCACTTTGTAACTAAATATCACAAAAATTCTGCAGAAGATACTTCATATGAATGAGTGCTAGAGCAAATAATTCACAATTTGAAGTATCTCATTTATTAAGCCTTTGATCCTTCAAATAGTAGAGAGTAGATGGAACATCTCTATGCTGAGTCTGAAAACCTCAACATTAGAAGGGAGACTATGGCTTTCTGAGCGGTGCCTATACACCATTTTTCGTCTAAATACTGCTTTGGCCAGAGTTCTGGGCTTGAAATGTTCTAAAACAGTGAACAAAAGGTCTCTGAATCTCAGTTCACAGCAAGTGTGCTGCAAAGTGCACAAGAGAACCTAATGCTGCCAAACAAGCTGCGCACTTCTTTGAGTTTTATTTGGTATGGTATCCAGCATCTCCCCCAACTTCTCCCTCCCTGTTATCACTTATTCTACTTTTAAACAGACAGCTTTGAAATATCCTGCAAGAAAAGCTTGAAAGAGAAGACTTGAGTACTATGGTACAGGCCACCTAACAAACATCACAGCCTAGAGAGCAAAAACCTTAACAGTCTCACTTTGAGGATCTGTGCACACTACCATCCACAGAGCCACAGAGCCTGTCCTGAAAGAAAAACTCAAAAATGCAGAGGGAAAAGGGAAGAAAATGACAGTGCTATCATCATTTGATGAATTTAAATCCCTAAGAGATCCCTGAATTTACTCAGCTACTCAAAGAAGACAAGTAAACCTGCAAAGACAATAAGTCCCTCAAAAAATAGGAAGAAAAAAGGATAGATGAACAAGAGATGTGAACAAAGAGAGGTGACAAGTAGCTCAAGGTGAGACACACAGGAAGCTTTGCAGCACAACTTGAGAAACACAGAAAAAAGAAGAAAATTATTGCAAAAAACCCGTGACTTTGTTCATTGCATTTTTCATGGCATGTTTCATCTGTTCAGGTGAATTTCTGAATCAACATAAAACACCCATAAGCCACAAAAAAGGGACCTTCTTGACTTTTCTTACTCCTCTCTGTGATCCGAGGAATTTTATATTTGCC
Organism: Illadopsis cleaveri; assembly: GCA_013399915.1. Lineage (NCBI taxonomy): Eukaryota > Metazoa > Chordata > Aves > Passeriformes > Timaliidae > Illadopsis > Illadopsis cleaveri. Next base: position 157,574 of record VXBB01018794.1, read on the forward strand.
TCTCTGCCTGGAGTACAATTCTCTTCTTCACAAGGTCTCTGTCTATATCCAGACACAAGAAAACAGCAGGCCTATTAACAGTGAACTGTGTGTGAGAGCAAGCCTCATACCTGTATCATGAATTTACACCTTACTTCCTCTGAAAAGAACACTAGTTTAATGTAAACACTCATCTTCACATACAATCCAAAGACAGTGCTGCGTGGAACTTCAGACTACACAACCGTAATGTTTCATTTTCATCTTAACATTGACATCAGTAAATTACATTTTACATATTGTACGCCACACTGTCCGAAAATAAGTCTGAGGCATAATAGCTGAGTTAAGTATTAAAGAAAATTGTAACAGGAATTAGCAGTCTGTTCTCCAGAAACAATCCCAAACAGGTAGGCTAAGACTTTCCAACAAAAGAGCATCCCTGCTTTATTTGCACTGCTTGAGTAAATACAAACATTGCTAAAGGACTCTGAAAATGAAAACTCCCACAACCTTACATAAATATCAGCAGCCAAAAAGCATCTCTGTGAATAAAGTTGAATACTCTACAGATATATTTTCTATTACACAGGGGAGAATAAAATGCACTAACCTTTTTTCACAAATACACCCTTACCAATGAATGAGTGATTAAGACTTGTCATGGCTAACTCTCAAAACTCCCAACACACAGTACACTAAGGAATGTTGTGGACTCTTTCTGTGATTCACTATCTGCTACAAACATGTGGAGGAATTTTTCAATACAAGTGCACTTTAGTGGGTATGTTCAAGTATATGCTCTATGTGGGTACCTCATGCAGCCATGCACTTTTGCCCCAATTAATAATATTTCGAAGTATTGTAACTTTAGCAGTGCTGTTCCGATGGTTTACAGACATTGAGTGATAAGCCAAGAATTCACAGTCTCAAGAATCAACAAGAACACCAGGTAATAAGGAGTTGCATAACAGTATTTATAGTTTCACCTGCTCCATTTCAGGCCCCTCTCTTTCTGCAACCTGTTTAGTTTAAGGTGTACCTACACTAGTCATCTTCAGTTGAGTGAACATTTGGCTCAATTCCAACTACACCACGATTTTTTTTAACATGACCCTGATATTGTGAATCCTTTATCCAGTGTCCTAGGAGTGCTCTACTAGTGTCAGTGATTCTAAGAAAAGTATCCCCATTATACTGCTAAGTAAAAGACAATTGAAGCACCTCAAGGCAATACAGAAGCTTATGGTAGAATTGAGAGAGAAGTACAGGAGTTCTGTCTCCTAATCTGCTGCTGTAATCATCAACTAGTGCAAAAAAAATCAACATTTGGGTGTTACTTTAGACTGGCATAGGCTGGCTTTGGTTTTTTTCTAAATCATTTCATCAGAACACCCATTTGCATGAGGTTGCAATCATTTTTTAAGTTATTGTACTCACATGGCAGCAGCCTCCTACAACCTACTTCACCTTTCCAACCACAAGACCCACTAGTAAACACCAAACAAGCTGAGGCAGGACCTCAAACACACTGGGAATTACTGGAATACCTGAGGTTATCTTAAGATAAGCATGGCTTCCCTTACAAAAACAATTCTGAAATCTGACCCAGAGGATGCATGCATTTATCTATTATGAAGGACTGGAAAAGAAGCCGAAACTCCTTAGGATGTCTCAAATGAAGGTAAAACTCTGAATCTAAAATGAAGTAGAAACAGGGCAGAAAACTTCTCTAAAAATAGATCTTGCTGTGCAGCCAAGTATGCCTGCATGCAATTGTTATTTATTTTTAAATCGGAGTAATTTTCCAGGTAGGTTTTTACATCAGCTAACAGAATGAGGTGCTTCAAAACTAAACAAAAGAAACCCCCAAGATTTCTCTCCTGATCACATTTGCTATATAGATGTGGAGGGAATCAGGAAGCAATAATAAAATGCAGTCTCTTGCCTGGCATTCCACAAAATCACAAAATTGTAAATTTCAATGAAGGCAAAGACAGTAAAAATACCAACACCCAGGAAATACAGTCCTAACTCTTAACGAGGAAGACAGGAAGAAACTGTCCTAAACATTGAAAAAGAATTTTAAATCAAAAACATAACAAACAAACGAAAATACATTCAAACAGTAACAACACATGTCCCAAGCTCACAGCCTAATCAAGAGCACACACTGAAAGAATTCATGTACTCCTTAGTAGGATCTCCAGAGCCTTCTTCATTAAACCTGCATCACCTCAAGCCCATTCTCATCAACTGTCATCACCCCAGACATGGATGGGTGTACTTGAAGATGTCATTAGGGACAATCAGAACAGAAACAAAACTGAGCACTTAAGGATTTTCCATTCAGTCCTTCCATGCTAGTCCTGCCAGTAAAGAAGGCAACAACCCAAACCTCTTAGGATACTCCAAGGTAGAAAAGTTATTCCACAGCTTGAGCAAGTGTTACGCTCAGAAAGCCATGAGATCTTAAGTCTCCACACCAACAAAACAAAGCAGAAGTAAATGTAAGTGAAAACAGACAGTTGCACATCACTGTGGACACTGAGTCACCAGGCATTATATTTGTCAAAGCCGTGACAATGCTGCTGGAGGCAAATCAGTATGATCCAAATCCTCACAACCTATCTGTCCCATTACATCTTTCTTAGCAAAAAAAGGACAACTAGCAACAAATCTCCTCCTGAAGGTACTATAAAAATTTTACTATCCTTTCCCGTGCAGAGGTCATTTGATTGTTGTACGAGAATTTTCATTAAACAAATTTCTTGGTTTCCCTGTGCATCCTTCAATAATAAGGATGGACACAATTTCAAATCCAAAGCAGGGAACGAAGTTTTCCTAGTATTTCGAGAGTTTTAACAAGTAATACTATTTTAAAACTGCAAGAGCTTGTTCTGGCACCACAGCATCAGACAATTAAATCATAAATATTTTCTCTCCAAGCCACCAGAAATATTTAAAGCAAACTACAAAGGGAGAAGGGGAAGACAACTATCCAACCTTTGCAACATAAACTTCCTATGACAGAGACAAAAGACTTAACTGTTGCACTTCATGGAAATAGGAGACTATCTTTTATGAGATCTTGCAGCACTAATGGTCACTTTTAGCACAGAACAACCACCATTCAGGTCATCTGCTTTCTGCATTAATAACTGCACAATCGACCAATACAGTCCTGAAAATGAAACTGTGTTGTCAGAATTTTCTATACATCTTCTTCCTCAACTCCCAAGCTACAACATCTCTCTCTCTTCAGTGGTCTCTCATTTAAATCTTTGGAAGAAAGAGCAATTT
>VXBB01018796.1:0-26052 GCA_013399915.1 Illadopsis cleaveri
TTGTTGTTTTTTTTAATTTGAACATAATTTTAAATGCAGCTTTGGATATTTTTGTCTTCCAAAAACCTAACAGAATATTCAAAATTATTAATTTGATCATTTCTTTGAAAGCAAAACAAGCCCAACAAAACCAATCAGCAAAGCAAGCTGCTATGCTCCTAATAAAAACAACTTGCATCCCTAATTATAACAGGGATGTTAGGAAAGAGAAGGTTTGTTTCAGGCCGAAGAGTTTGCTTTGCAGAAGGATTTGTGAGAAGCCAGCTGATACTTGTTAGCTCTATTGCAACTGTAACACCCTCTTTCCAGTGTTTTTAGAAACTTCCAATTATATAATCTTTCTTTTTTCCTACTCTTTACAGAGTAACTCTCCAGTCCAGTGTTCAGAAAAATAAAACCTCTGAACCTTGCATTTCTGACAGTACAGACATTACTAAAAGAACTACCAGGTCTGCTGCAAGAAAAAACACTTTAAAAAGGTGAGAGTTACCCTCTTTACAGATCTGTAACCGTTTTGTAGGCCAATACTTTGAGCTATTGTATCCACTGCTGGCAGGAGCTTTGCTATAGTTCAGCTCCTTCTCCGAGCAATGGAAAGTGAGAAACAATTATATATATTTTTGTCAGGTACTGAGAACATTTGGCACCTTACATCTTAGGTAATTTGTTTATGTTTCTCAGTCTTCCAAGTTTAAGAATTTTATATAGTAATTCCTAATGTGAGTGAGAACTACTGAAGATAGGGGATTTTGGTAACATGAAAACCCTTCTGCATGGAGTAAGAGATGGAAAAATTCCTTACAGCATTGTCAAAAACTAGCTAGTGCAGGAAGTCAAAACTAGCAAAAATTCAGTGGACAGCTGAAATGCAGTGGTTGTGGAAAGGTGAAGTGTACAAAATACATGTGTATACTGGTATGAGGTTGTTTTTTTTTTTTACTGAGAGTATGGCTGATAATCTGAACTAAACCTGTTTGGTAAAGCTTAATGAAATTCTAAATTCTAATGGATTTATGCAAGATTGAAAGTGCCTTTTGGCCCAGAAGCATATCGCCAGACTACTGCTATGTATCTTTGTGTATTCATGTGATCACACCCCTCTGTGGCAACTCTCCAGATCATTATAGAAGATGAGCCTGAGAGCATAGTTCAAAACAATATCCAAACAATTTCCATTGCTTACAATTTACTGGAATTTGTCTTAAACTCTAAGTGAAAAACTTTCAAATGGGTCTGTCAGGTGCTGAAGAGATTTTGACTGGAAAGACTAAAAGATGGCACATAACTACTTCCTATTTTATGCAGCTTGATTTATAAATGTCATTGAAAATTTAAGTTGTTTTGCAGCTTTTTCCTCGCAGAGCTCTTCTTTATCTTTCTTCATCCTGTTACCTTGAAGGTAATGAAGTTATGAAATATTCGCTCTGTTAGTCAGTGGAAATAGTCAGTGGACTGCAGTAAATTCTATTCAGAGAATTATTAGTTGTGACTTTGTTTTGATTTATTGAACAACATTCTAAAAAGTAATATCTTTTTCCCAAAATAAGTGTTTTACTTAAAATCAGTCATATTTTTCCAGGTTTTCCTTTCAGTTGGTTGGGATTTTTCTCCATTTTGCCTAATTTTCACCATGTCAGTTTTGGTCTGAATAGAATTGACGGGATTCTGCCTGCTGTTTTAATTCTTTATGCTTGTCCCTGTTTTAACCTAACCTGCTTGCAACATTTTGTCGCTGCATTCATGCATGTGTGATCTGAAGAGAAATTTTCATTTCTTGGAAAGCACTTCTCCAAGCTGACCTTTGTTTTGTGTGATATGTGAATGCCTATCCTTAGGAGAAAACAGCAGAGTTCACAGAAGATTTCATTAATTTTGTAAGAAGTCCTTTAGGTGTATTGCCAGATCTATGATTCTGAAGGCCAAGGACCAGGTCAATCTCAAACTTCATAAATTATTTCCTTCATATTTTAATGGACTTCCTAAAACTTCTACCCCAAACACTTCACAATATACTGTTTCTTTTCTTCAAACTTTGGAGGTCTAAGAAGTTCAGTTACTTTTATACGTCCATCCAATAATCAAATTTGTCCTTGTTCTGTCAGTTATGGAGCTCTTAATTGTTTTATAATCTGAGAGGGCTAATGGGTGCTGGTCCCTCTGAAAGGTGTTTTGGTATGATCATATCATTAAATGGATTTAAAATGCAGTACCTTGTTGTTAGTCTTGTAGGTGTCCTTTTGTTTTTCCTGTAGCATTTGAAAAAGTATCAGTCTTTTTTTAAGCACGCCTTTTCATTTAAGTTTAATTTCCTGAAGTATGAGCAGTTTGCATTACCTCATAGTGCTCAGATTCATTGAACTTAATCCAGATCAAGTGGATTGCAGGGTAGAGAATAATTATTTCTACAATATTGACATCCTGCCCTAACCAACATTTGTCTTTGTTAAGACTCCATTTACTTCACTGATCTTCTGACATTACTGTGTATCCTTATTCTTTCATTTTCTTTCTGACACATTCCAGTGGAAATATCTTTCACCATTTTTACATCAATCTCATTTGCTGCTTTATGTCACTTTAGTGAATTCTTTCTGTATGTGAATCACACTTGTGACCCATCCTAATGCAGTATAATCTGCAGAGCTAGGGAATTCATTTGCCATTTCATCCTTCAGACTGTTGGAGACACTACCGTGGATTGTCTCCAGAATGATTTTTCAGCCAAAACAGCTATTTACAGCTGAAATACTCTTCTGGCTTTTTAAAGAGAACACAGGGAATTTCAATCGAATCTGTAACACTCATTGCATTTCCTTTGTGGAACATCTTTAGACGTCAGCTGCCTTCTATGAAAGAAAGTACTGATGGACATAACACCTATCTTGTGATTGAAATAATACTGATTTTGAATTGCAGGAAATCACACTGCTGGCCTGCAAGCCAGTATTTCTCTGTGGATGCCCTTATTTCTCCAGTTAAGACACCTTCCTGGTAAATTTGCCAGTTACCAAGAAGTTCGTGTCTGTATTTTAACAAGGTGCATACTTCACATCCAAACCGAGTCATACATAATAAGACACAAGTTAAATTGTCTTTTCCATGTTACCACACAGAACAGAATTAAAATTAAACTTACAGTAAGTAGTTGACCAGAAATGAAATCTTAAGTGGTAAAGGCGTTTTGATGGGTAGAGATGCTTAAGGGAAGCAGGTAAAGTTATTACAAAAATTATAATGGGGAGTATGGGGTATAAAGTATGAAAACTGTATAGAGGAATACCACAAAATTTAAATAAGAGGAATACGCTTTAAAAATCTCATATGCCTTTGCTTTGCCAGGTATTACAAAGCAGCCTTCTACACACTTGTTCAAATACTGAGAACTACCGCAGCATTTCAGAGTTTTTCTATATGTAATCTAAACCTAGCTTTAAACAAATATTAATGTTTCTGTCCTATTCTTCCTACTTTTCCTACGGCCTGATACCTCAAAGGGTGAAAAAGAAAAGGAATGCTTTACACAAATGTGATTAATGAAATTATGGCCCTTCAAATCCCCTTTTGCATTTTTGCATGGAACAGAATTTTCTTCATATTGTCTGTGATCAGACCAGTCTGTGCATTCTTGACAATCAGTATTGCTGTGTTATTAAATGCAGTGACTTTTACTTTTTTTTTCTTTCTTAGAAGTACCATTTGCTCATTTTACCTTGCCAGAAATGCATACTGAGTAATCTTTAACTTTTTCCCTCAAATATGTTTTATTTCAACAGCCAGTCCATGACAAAGACTAGAACAGTATTGCGTTAAATTTCGAATAAGCCACCAGTGTTGAAGAGGATATTCAGGAGTGAAGGGGATACCGAGGGGACTTGATGCAATTCAAGGAAGATCACTTTGGCTCTATTTTTCAGCAAAAAATGAAATAGAACAATCTCTTTCTTACTTGTACAATAGAGTGAACTGTCAACATATTTGGTAGATCTTTTTCTACCGTGCTAACACTTTCTCAAAACCAACAAAATCTATGTACATTCAGACTCAGGTGTAAATATTTAAGCTCTCTATTACAAAGAGGGCTTGCTAGTATGTATGATGCATGCGATGAATTGTGATGGCAATCACTTAGCTGCTGACCACCAGATGGTGGGGGCTTTTAAGTATATAAATCTGTGTTGTCCATTCAGACTGGGCTGAAGTTTTCACTTGAATCTGAGAATCAACCACAAAAGCTTTTTTTTAAAATAATATTGGTACTCTCCTGTGTTGATTAGCTGTTCTTACTTTGTATGAAGTTTTTTATGAAGCTGCATTATTGAGTACACAATGTAACTATTGTCTACCAAAGAGTGCTTTATTGTCAAAGTTTGTGTAGTTTATTTAGGAAAAACTAATTGTAAGTGATTGAATTGTTTTTAACAGTGACAGCTTTTTAGTTGTTCACAACCAATTGCTCTTTGAACTAGTTATAACTGCTTTAAATCTGGTATGATTTTAAAGGGAGGAAAAACACTACCATTTAAAGCATTGCTGTCATATTGAAATGTCATTACTATTTCATCCCTGAAACATTGCTGTTTCTTTTCCTATCAAGTCCTTTAGGTGAAACTTTAGATTACCATATATGAAAGGTAAGAATTCCCCCCACATTTCATTGGTACACTTGGTAATGGGGACAGTGCTGGTGTTTAGCTTTGGGACACTTAATGAGTGCAGCACACAAAAAATGGAAAATAAGGATGTCATACAACTGAGGTAGTGGAATTCAGAGTCAGGTAAAAATTTTGACACCTAACACATCAAGAACTACAATTTACCTCTGTTAAAAAGCAGTGTAATTTTTAGAGGAATCTGCCTGAGACTGAAATTTTCACCCCCTACAGGACTACAGTGGTTTTTTTCCTACTATTTTCACATTATGACATTTCAAAACTGATGTGCCCTTGGCTGCCAGCTGATGGTTATAGCTGCATATCCCTCAGATGAGGGCTGTTACCACATAGCCTTAAGTATGAATCAGTTATCTGTTGATTTAGTCACTCTTACAGTAGAAAGTGGAAGAAATGGAGAAATCTGAAATGTTAGGAATAGAATAACTGGAGTTTTTAAAAATGCAGATTACCTCTGTGAGAGAGGGAAGTTTATTTCAATGAATGTAAATGCTCAGTGACTAGTTTCAATCTGTATCTTTTTTAATGGAAACTAAGCCTTTTGTTAGGCTGGTGACATTTGAATGCCAGTATGAATATCACACAGTGGCTTGAAAACATCTTCTAGCAAGAGAATCATGAATTGGAGAGGAAACAGGATGTGAAGTGTAAGTAAGCTTACAGGTAGCATCCATGTGCTTAGTCAAAATCTGCAAATATGAATACAAATTAAAAAGAAAAGGATTAATGCAAAATAAAGGACCATTGAAGGCTCAGACTAAATTTTTGTTTTCTTCTTACACTGCCTTTTTCATCCCCTTTTCTTCTAGATTAAAAGCATCTAAAAGAGAAGGACTGATCTCATCCTGATAAGGCAATTAAATTTTGTGGGGGTTCGAATGTGGTTGGTTTGTTTGTTTTATGGGGAGTTATTTGGATTTTTTGGGATTGTTTCAGTTCAGGGGTTTTTCAGTTTGGTTATGGTTTTTTAGTGAGGGTTGTGTGGTTCGGGTTGGGTTTTTTGGTTGGATGAGTTTTTTAGTAAGCCATTTGTGCTTATGTACAGGTAACCACAATAGTAGGTCTCTTGTGCAAATATGAATCTATGTTTATTTTTGAACAAAATTCTCATCTTGGAAGGCAAAAGGGATGCAAATAGTGAAGTGAGAATCAGAATAAAGATTTAGTAATATTTACTGTGTTTGGCCTTGCCCTTCTCTCAGGTGACTTGCTTCTTTTAGCATATTTTTTTTAAGCTAAAAATAACTGGTCTCTTTCTTACCCCTTCCAAATTCCAAATCAGAGTTTGCCTCATTTAAAGTAACCAGAAGAGCCATTAGCACTTCTAGGTCCATCAGAAGTAAATTTGCATAACTCAAGTGCACAAACAATAGCAAGTCTACCTGAACCAAAACTGCATGTTTGGCATCAATGTGTTTCAGGACACCCCATCCACCATCCACTATCTTAGTGAAAAACATAAATGTCAAAGGGATTTTACATCTGAACTTTCCAAATAGCCTTATATGGAAAATTAACTCATTACCTCATTGTGCTCCATCTGATTGTTCTGCTTAGTTTGTTACAAATTTTTATTACTTTTTCTAACATTTTTAATATACCATACCAAAGGTGTCTTAGGTACAAGAATGAAGAGTAGGCATGGGTGAGGAAGTCCTTTGGTTTCTAAATTTTTTCTGAATTGTGAAGTATTATATGCCAAAGTGGAATGTGTTGTGGCAGCTGCATTGCTTTTGTATAACAGAGCAGCTGAATGAAGTTATTTATGCTGCCATCAGTTAGGAGATTCTCCTTAGAAATTCTTTCCTCTTTCAAATACGTGACAGATTGAGGAAGAATCCATCTCTTAACTCAAAAGATACTACATTCTCAAAAGCTGGAGTATCTTGGGTGAAGTTGTTTCCATTACAGTATCTAAAAAACTCAGACGTTAACTGAGACCTTGTCTTTTTGCCCCAGTATGACAGTGGAGGAAGCACTGCTGATTTAAAACAGATTGTAGAAAAAAACCCAACAAAACATAAATGTTATGTTCACCAGTTTGTTGCACTGCAATTTTTATATTAATTGTTTGCAGACTGTCACACGTAAACTCATGTACAGGCTATCAGGATCCAAAACTTTGTGACTAATCAGTACTGTTCATCCTGATTATATTTAAACTGTATATTTCTAATAATACTTTTTTAACTTGGATTGACAGAACGGAAGTTTATTTTGCTGAAGGTATTTTTAAGATAAAGCTTCATATTACCTTGTAATATTAATTAGTTCAATATGCATTTGTGTGTCATTTGAAAATACTGCAGATTGCATTTGATTTTATAAAAAATACTGAATAGTGAGAAGTGTATGCATGAATTGTGTAAAATTAAAAGTAATCAGAAGGTTTTTTCTGTTTTATTTCCAGTATGATCACAAAGTCATGTCCGTACCAGACTGATGCATATGTACGCTGAAAAAAACACACCACACTCAGCTGCCTGAAAACCTTTAATTAAAGCACAGATTCTTAAAACACATTTTTAAAATTTCAAAACTAGAGACCTTCTGGCTGTACATTTCCAGGAACTCACATTGGAAAAAAGTACCTTTATTGGAATTGTTGGGACACTATTATACAGTGAAAAAAGCACAGCAAGAGAGATCAATGGGGTTTTAGTTATTATTTCTCCTTCCCCTATGATTATATAGTATTAATTTTTAGAAACAGACATCTTAAATACTCTATACTTTGATACTTACCATGACAGTGAAGACTTCCCAAAAGAATTAAATTTTTAGGAACACTGATTTTTGCACAAGCACTGGTGATTGCCTAGCTAAGTCTTCTAAAAAAATATCCAACAGCAAAAAATAGTGACCAACTGAAATACTTATCACCTTTACCTCACCTATATTAGAAAATGCAGAATTTGCACACACCAAGCAGAGCCTGTCTGACAAGCAAGTAAACTTCTGCTTGCATCAAAGACAGAGTTTTATAGCTGGAAAATCTGTGTTCTTCTGTTGTAACTAGTCCTTTCCAAACTTAGTTGAATGTTTAAGCATCTTTTCCTAACAAACAACCTGCCTGATGAAGAGTGACTGGTGGGGTTTGCCTGGGAGAACACAAATTTATGCATGTGATGCCCACAAGAAAACACAGTTAAGGCAAATCACATCATTAGCAGTTTTAGGAGTAGTGGCACTGGGCAGGGGAGAGCAGAGGACTAACAGAATCCCACAGAGAAAAGTTGAACATTGGCCCAAGACAATTTCATTGAGAAGTCAATGCGCTGCAAGAATAATCTATTCACAGTAGTTCTGAGTAACTTCAGTTTGGGTCTATTTAACCTCCTTTGCATTGCAGTTTCTACATTGCTTATGTAAGAATAGAAAAAGCATGCTATAGCAAAACGGATGTGCTGTTATACATGAAATCTGAGTCTCATTTTAGAGAGAAACTATGCTTTAAACCTACCTCACCAAGGGTTTGTTAAAGAAGAGATGTTTTTTACTTGCACATCTGGTTTTGGGGTTGGTTTCATATGGATGTGACTAGTAAGTCCTAAATATGGAATAAGGCCAAGAGAACATAGACAAGGGTGATACTTTTGAAGCTCAGGGAGTGACGGACCAGAGCAATTGCAAAGATGACTTTATCTCAACTCAAAGGGAACATGGGGTGGCCTTTGTTTTGGATAAATGGCTATCAAAGTTTGATTGGATCAACCAGTGATCTTTAGTAAGAATGAAGACCAGGCCAGCCTGGGGAAAATGAATACATAGAACATAAAAGCCAGACAACTGCCATAACAATTTCAAAGAGGGCAATGGACTTCAACTGATCAACCCTCCCATTCTTGACACCTGGGGACACCTGACATGGTGACAAGTGAGGATGTATTTCATAGGGACCAGTAAAGGGAGTCATATTGGTGATTAATCTGTGTACTGTAATTGCTATATTAAGTATAATAATATGTTTTTGTGTTTTCAGTATACTTTATATCACTCTAAACCAGAAATGCCATGTGACATGAACCATCTTGAAGTAAGTAAATGTGGTATTAAACATGATACCCTCCATCCATGGGATATTTCCAAGAGCCTTGTCAAGTGTTGGACTGTCACAAAGCGGGTGGAAGAAGGTGCCTACAAAGTCTGTCCTTCAAACAGCTCCACATCCCCCCTATCAAAGTCTGTCCTAGTTCTCAAGGCTGATAAAGAGTCCAGACAGGCCAAGCAGCCACTGGTGTTTTTGATCCCTCAACTCAGCATGTGCTGCCCTGCTGCATAAGAGCATAGTAGCAGATGAAAAGCTCTTCTGTGTCACTAGCCTCCAACTCCCAGCTCTTCTAACCATGCCAGTTGCTGCAGCTCAGTTACAGCATTAATAGGATAAAGTGGCAAATCCTAAAGTCCTTGTACCCTGACAGCACAATGGGAACAGACCCTTGGCTTCAGCTGTTACTAATGCAAGAAAATCCAAAGTGAAAGTGATGCCAATAGCAGGACGGTAAATAATGAAATATCACTTCTTACCCTTGTGAGCTTGCTTTTGCCTCTGTCAGTGCTTTGACGCCATTCTTTTAAGATGGCAGAATAATTCCATTGTTTTCTACTCAGTGGAAGGGCTCAATCTCCTCATTATCCCTCCTTCAAACACAGATTTTCTCTAGACCTCCTTGTATTTCTTCCTGAGTTCATGTTCTGCTATTACTAGATTGATCTTTCACCATTCTTCCCAAACTGGCATGCTCACTGGACTGAATCTCTAGTCAGTACTTACAACACAGGATATTTGTCCTGCTTTCATGCTTCTGGGTGCTTTTTGTCCATCTCCTTACACCAGCATCATACCTATTTTAAAGTGAACTACTGTTGATTTTTTTGAGTTCTATCTCTCCCACTGATCAGACCTTTTCAGCCTCTGGTCTTCTTTCACACTGGTGGCAGCTTTCTTGAAAAGGTTACTAGGTTTTACTTTTCCCACAATAAAAAGTTCCAAAGTTCCAAGTCTTTGCTGGAGCTAGCAAAAACTCTGAAAAGGAGCACTCAATCCATAAGCAAAAGAAATAGAATCAAACAACTAACAAGTATAGAATTCCTGGATCAGAGTATGTCAGCTTATTTTTATGTTTTGGCAGAGCTATCCTGCTGATTTAATTACAGTGTGCAAAATTCAGTATCTTCCATTCAAACAGTAACTCCTGCGCAAATCTCAACAGAGGACCTACTATTCCTAAAAGCAAGAAACAGCTTATTGAATCCTGCTAACTGTAAAACATCTGTAGAGACAACAGAACACAGATTATGAATAGTCATACTAGTTAGTTTTACTCGTAACTAGTTTAGTTACCTAAACAGGGAAATCAGAAACTTTACTCAATTTATTTAGGACTAGTTCATCTCCGACATAACACTGTCATTAAATGTGATGCAGTATCCACGCTACACTGAAGATGCAGCTATCTGCAACACTTGTATCACAAATTTTAAAAGGCTTTTGTTTTCAGAGAAATAATATGCTGCTGAAGATAGAATTTAACTTGAAATACATTATAAGTAACACAGCCAAAGTGTAACAGTTGTTACTGCTTCCAAAGACTGAAGGCTGCACCCCTCCAAGCACAAACTGTTCAGTACTTGCTCAGCATATGCTACGCAAAGAGAAAAAGCTCTGATTTCATGCCCATTATTCAGTGATTAAAATGTACTTTTTATGCAAAGATAATAATGTTTCACATTCAATTATTGATCCACTGATAATGAGTCAGCATTGCATTTCTTCCAATACTGCATGTATATATATGTGTATGTGTATACATACATATATTTAGTTTTTTATATGAATATGTGTGTATGTGCCTGTGACAGCTCTGGAAAAAAAAGGAAAGATGATGTGAAAATTGTTTAATATAAGATTAAGAATGATCTTAATAGCATAAGTGTACTAGAAGTACAGTATTTGGGTTTGGGCCCAAAGCACACTTATACCCTAAGGCCTGTTTTCATGCAAAAAAAAGTGTAACCAGCTGAAAGCTCATTTCCTGTGAGCTCAAATGCCCAATATTCCTATTTATCAACTCAGTTTTTTACTTCTGAGTCTTTTTATTCATTATTTGGCATTCTTATCTTAAGCACAGACATTTCTCTCCTCTTTCTTCTAAAGACACTTTCATATTAATATATGCTTGCCAATCCTAAACCATAATACTGCATATGATTCAACTGAACTACATAGTATCAACACTATCATATGTAATTGACAGTCATGGAGAGAGGTGAATTCCTTTCTTTGCAAACTTACTGCAACTTACATGAATCTAAATCTTAAACCTGAAATGTAGCAGTTTTTCCTAGGCTACTCACTACATTAATCCAAAGAGTAGCTGGTAGTAGTGCATTAAAGAATAACATGACTAATATTTGCAACACAATTTAATCTCTTCTTAATATGCATGCCATGTTCTACTGGTGTTTGTATATATATTTACACCTGCTGCCAACTGCTTTACATGAAGGAGTAAAGCTACACCAGGAGTGACAGCAGCAAATCTGTGCTTTACAGATACAGCTATTTTGGTACCTTAAATATGACAGATGACTGAGATTCACAGTTCCCTTATCTCAGCTAGGCAAAGAAATCACATCACTGTCATCACTTACAATTAATAATTTCTTTTCTATACTTGGATATAACATAAACTAGAGAAACTCTTAAGCCATATTCAAGTCTGACAGACTGAAAAATAAAATTGTCACACACAGGTGCTCTAAGAAACTTCTGGTTTAAGCAGTAATCAATTACACTAAATCTCATTCTCATGAAGTTTTGGATTGGATGAGTTGTATTTTTCAGTTTTGGTTGGTTGGTTTGTTCTGTTTTTGATTAAGGAGTCTTGTAACCAGCCTTTTTTCCTTTTAACCAGGAGTTTAACAACCTGCTGACCAAAAGTGGATTATATGGATACATTTTCACAAGTCCTTTAAAACATTCCCCAAAGAACCTATTTGTCATCCTGTTTTGAAGGCAGATCAAAGTTAGAGGAATAAACAGTAACTTTGCAGCAGCAGGAAGGAGATTGAAAAAATAAAACAATTCTCTCAGCCTTCCCAGAGAACAGTCAGAATTAAACTGAATGCATCACAGCACATTGAGCTCACTAGCACAGCATAGCAAAGACTTGAAGTTTTAGTAGAAAAATGGAGGGTTACTTTTAAGTACATGAACACTTTCCTTAGCAAAAAGAGGTCTTAGTAGAAGAGAAGGCCACATTCAAAACATGACGGAAAACAGAAGGAAGCCCTGCAAAGAAGCTCTCCACATCTCTATGCATACACTCACCCCGTCAAGTAAAAATATAAATAAAAATTCAGACACATTCTTCCCTGTCCAATGGGAAAATGGGAGCAAGAAGGGAAGGACAAGCAAAGAACAAGAACCCTGTAGACAAAATCACTTCTATTCCACATTGATTAAATTGCCATTTTTGGTAGAAACAAGTAACACCTGTAAAAAGGGCAGCATCATGTAAATCTTAAATTGCAGTGATTTCAAATAACTTACTTGTGACTACAAAGTGAAGTAGTCGTGCATTATTTCATCCAGTTCAGTTATTCAAATAGCAGCAGCATGGGTTCCTCTAACACCAGCACTTTGCTTTTGCACATTCTTTCTACTACAAGTCAGAGCATCTTTATGCCACTACAATGAACTCCTTGCAGAACACAAAATCTCATAGCAAATTGTCATATAATTAATTTAACAATGTAAAAAAAATCCTTTGGGTTGAACTACTCTACAGACCATCTGTTTGTAGCATATAGAAACGAGTCTTTCTAGGATTACTACATCCTATTTGAGTAAAGCCTTATCAATGAGAAAAGTCTTTTAAGATTTTGAGTACTCTTAGAGCCTACTCCAAAGCAGAACTTTTTTTTTTTTTTTTTAAGTTTCATCCACTATTTGCTCTCAAAGGAGACTGCTTAGAAATGAGGCACAGAACTGGAAAACGTGAAAGGTTTATAGTCATCTGCTTTCCCAGATTACATTGAAAGAACATGTTCACGTTGAGCAGGCATTTGAAGACTCCTGTGAGGCTGACAGCTACTTCCAAAATGTCCAGTGTGCTTATCCTCTCATTTCTTTCTGTCATCATCTCTGGCACCATTTTCTTGTTTCTCTCAGATCCCCTAGAATGGCTCTCAGTGTCCCCTTTACAGGAAACAGTTAGAAAATCTGGCTGAAGCCAAATTGTTAAAGCTGCAATGAAAGTACATTGCACCTCATCCCCAACATAACAAATTTCTTGGTAAGGCATGAAACATTTTGGTTTGTACCTGCTTCTGCTAAAATGAAAAGCTTCCTTAATAATATAGTTGTGTCTTTAGATAAAAATTCCTGTTTTACTTAATCTTCAAAGTAATTGCAGACTATATCTAGCTTGTTACTGAAGTAGGACTTATGATTAGGTATCAATTCAAAGCATCTGTGCTGCCTTGATTTTAAAGATCACTTCCATTTAGAGAGATGTTCACTTTTTTTGGTAAGTACAGATTGCTGTTTAGGGTTTGGGTTTTTTCCCCCACTTTTTTCCCCCAGACTACATCCAAATAGCAAAAGCTTCCACTGATCACTCTGACTTCTTAAAAAATACCTCAAACCCAAACCAATGTGCACTTTTCTTTATTTGCCAAACTCTGAAGGACTGCCACTTGCGACTGTCTGAAATATACACTTCACCCAAAGGAAACAGCTTTCAAATGTACAGTGAAACTGAGTCCCAATTGTAGATCATGTTGTACAGTTTACATTTCACCATGGTGCCATGGAGAACTTGATATAATCGCTATATATACATTTTTAAACACTCTTCCCTTTAACTTCACTTGAAGCCTAGTAGGGAAGTACTGTAAGCCTTCCCATAGGTTTCACAAATGAAGGCAGACATTAGAACCTGTGACAGGATCCCAAGTCAACCCAGATTTCCAGAACCCAACTCTATTAGCAGACAGCTGCAGTCATTCCACACCAAACACCCAAAGAACTTTCCAGAAGGAAACAGGCTTCCTTAATCCACACCAGCATAGAACTGGTCTCTTCATAGTTACAAAGTGACTTTGAGATACCACTATTCACTATGGGTCTTTAAGCTAAAGCTGGAAAATCCTCAGGATCATCTGGATTTGGAGCAACAAGCTGCACCTGTAAAGGAAGAAAATAAGCTTTATAAAAATGAAAGCATTTCAAAAGTATCTGACAGCTATGTGTACATATTTTACCCTCAAAAGGGTTCATTCTTCTACTCAAATGCTACTACTACCAAATGCTGCTTCTACTCAAATTGTATCCATCTCTATCACAACCTTTCATCTCAGAACTTATGACTACCATAATGTCTTTTCAGTGTAAATGTTTTTGTAATGCTGCCTAGAAAGGATCAGAAAGTCACAAGTTCTGCAGCACTGAACAAAAAAAAAAAGTAAAGCAATCTCAAGCAAAATACTGCATATTTTTAGAAGCAGCACTACTATATTTTTACATTCTAGAACTACTGGACATATGGGGTTGTAGTTTTAATCTGTCTAATCTGTTACCATAAAGAACCTTTTTCTTCCAGATGAAACAAATGCACCAACACTTCCATATTATTCTGAAAGTTCCTGGTCTAAAAGCATTTTAGACACAGTAAAGCTTCCGTTAGTGTGAAGAATGAAGATGCCGTTTTCCAGTGTACATATGCTTTTTTTTCCGAAGGAAAAATAAGTGGAAGTTTTTTATAATGGTTATACTTAACACATTAATCATTCTGTAGGATCATGGATTTACTGATTTCTACTGTCAGTAATCAAAGCATTACTGTATCATACTGAATGTTATTAAAGAGATACAAGCATTTAGTTGTTTTAATTAGTTCCCAATTTATATCAAAACTCATTGCATCATACCATTAGAGCATCTAGTAATCAGACCTTTTGAAATGTGCTAAGAGTTGTGAGCCTGAATCAGTATTTAACTTCAAGTAAAATAATGTGGGCCAGGAACTCAATATGCAGGACAACATACTATGAGACAGGAATTAGAAACAAGTCTGTCACTACAGAAATCAAAATTCCACAGTAAGGGGCAGGACACACACAAACATCATCAACAGGAAAAAAAACAAAACAAGAAAAAAAACAACAACAACAAAACCATAAAATCCATTACCACTACTTCTGGTCGAGGTCCTTCAGGTCTTCTGCTACGACCACGACCACCTCGTGCTCCTCTTGATCCACGGCCAGGGTAAGGAAGACTCCCAAAATTAATATCCAGCTGGGAAGTTATATCATTCACAGATTTTCTAAAGACATGAGAATCATCTTCAAAGTCTTCTTTTTGCAACTAAAGAGAAGATCTGGTTAAAGCCTACAGTTTCCATGTATTAGCTTCTCCCTTCCCAGATTCACACTTATTTTATAGACTAAGCAGCAGATGAACCAAGATGGCATCTGGAGTAGAAGACAGGCCTTAACTTGCACAAGATTTGAATATAGATGAGATAATTGCTGCTTCCCAGATGCCTGGGATAGTGCTTTGTTGGCTCAGAGATTCCTGACAACAAAAGCTTCTGTACCAACTCCATAATACTGAAGAGGTTTGTCAGAAATATAATCTAGGTTTTCAAAGGGACTAGAACATCAGACCTAAGCTACTTACTCCTACAGTCATGTCCAAGTAATGGATAAAAGACCATACCAAAGCTACTTAATTGATGTATTTATCTACATGCCTGCAGCTATGAGATTACTGTGGTTTTAACTGTGTGTTCCTAATAGTTAGTTCATGTCAGACTATTGCCCAGCATAACTTTAATGGGGAACTGTAGTAATGACAAAGGATATGTTAATTCATCCCTTACAATGATGAATCACTTATTCATCACAGGATTTCACTTGCCTATGTTACACAGTTCCTGTACCTCCTGTTCTGTGTCCATTTTAACAATTTCTCCTGATACTTACAGAAGAGAAACTTTATGGGTAAAAGGAACAGAAACTTGTATGTACTCTTCACACATCTGTATTCTCTCTTCAGAGTTAGTGGAAGGTACTCTCCCCACCCCTACCACTACCTCTCTCAGAAAAGGAAGAGGGGATAATGGCAAGTTTGACCTAAAAAAGTCTCACTAACAAGGATACAGACACAATGATTAAGCAAGCTCAGATGTTAATATAATAACTAGAGAAAAGACGTGTATTCATAAATGCACATAGGCTTCATGGATCAAAATTCCATTGTGCTACGCTATATACACATACTTCTGAAAATCTGAAATCTAAGTAAGCTAGAATCTGAAAGAAGCTTCCCCTTCTCTCCTCAGGACTAGCAGTTCTCCCTGAAATTTCAATCTAAATAGTACCATGGAGTAAAGTTTAGGTGAAATGGGTAGGGGGTGCACACTACTTCATTCACCACAAACTCTCCAGGGTTAGTTCTTAGAAGTAGGACCAAAAAAACCACACCCTAAAATAAAAAGTACATATTTCCAAGGGCACAATGAGATACATGCAAGTGTATACTGGCAAGCTAAACAGGATTCAAACTGAGGAAAAGAAGTGTGTAGTAAACCAAGCTTCATAAATCAAGTTTTTCTAGCAGCATTATCAGAGACCTATACAGGTGGCAACAGCTGAGCCATAGGGTAGAACAACTTGATATATTACATGCTTGCATAGAAAATAGCAGCAATGATCAGAGACAAAAAAATTGAACACACAATTTAAAGCCAGTTTTGGGGCACATGTCATTGCAGTGATAAAGTTTAGATACTGTTTTCTTGCCTATTCAGATTATACTAAAACTAGTAATAAAAAATAGAGACAGTTTCCTAACCCTGGTCATAAAGGAGTTTCAGAATTCCTGAGGCAGTGCTTACATAATCACTGTATTTTGACTTGTGAATCACCACTGCTTTGGAAGGAACACTGGATTCCGGCTTCCGGATGTTGAATTCAGGCTTTGGTCGATTCCGTTGCTGAAGATTTTTCCACTCATCTAATGTCATTTCTTGAACCACTTCTTCCATTGGCTCTCCTTCAGCAGCTCTAGAAGTTTAATGTTTTAAAGTAAAAAAACATTAGCTTGCAACATTCCAGGATAAACAAGAACACTTATCTCCAAAGTAAGGATACTAAACAAAACATTTAGAATGTTTCTCACCAAATTACTGTCAATTTCACCTACTTCCCACAGTAACTTAGTTGATAAATGTAACTTAAGAGTATATATATATATATATATNATCCAGTCTCATCCTGAATTCAAGCACTTAGATTCTGACAAAATCATTCTGCCTTTTGATCTGGCATATTCTTAACCCTACAGTTTAATAGTGGATCTGTCCTCTAGCAAATACAGCCACAGTAAAAAGAAAAGCACACAACGGTTTTAAAACACCCCAATTGCATCGTTTCATTGCCTTGTACTGCACAATGACAATATGAGAGGAATTCATGTTTCAGTGTAGCTTTCAGTCATCAAAAATGGTCATCATATGATGATCACACCATGGGATCTTCCAGGTAATTATTAACATTTCCTTTGTTAATTTCACAAGATGCTTCCCTGAATTTTTTTATCAGATGTAATAACAGACAAGCAGACAGTATTTATCACTTGGCAAAACTGGATTAATCCTAGTAAAATTTTCATTTGTCTCTAAGTACAATAATGATATGTTCTAGAAAAACATATGGAATACGTCAGAGGCTGCCTTGCATATTTTTGAACTGTAAAGACAGAAGGTTTTATGTCTGTAAGACACACAGAGAAGCTACATAAGCAAAAAAACTTGTCTTCCACTGGTCACTGCTTGAGCACTCTTATGCCACTTTTCTGCTGCTGATCATGACAGGCCTGCCCAGGACAGCAGCTTTTAGAACACTACAGGTGTACATTTAATGATACCTACAGAAAGTTATTTCTTACTAACCAGCACCACATACAGGGAGCACAACTTCCTACATCACCATAACTGTCTGCTGCATAAACAGGTCAAATAACATCAGCTACAGGAAAGCCCAAGATACCTGAGAAACCACTTCTCCTTGCATAGAAAACTGCTAGGTGTTACAATAGCAGTTGGAGTTGATTAAATATTTCCCTAACAATGACTTTTCTGGAAAGCCCTTTCATTAGAACCTGTCTAGCGGGAGAACAATAGATTTGGTCTTCCTCATTCAGGCATAGTTCCACAGTCCTACCAAATAATTATAATTTCCCCAGTGTAAATATACAGTTTATTAGGTGCAAGTTGGAATTTTTTTATCACAGAAAGATGCAGAGTCAAATGACAATCAGTGACTGTGTGTATTCTGTTTTTAAAGCTATACAATCAACCCATCGGAATACACACATTTTTTGGAACTGTTCTGTACATTATAGAACTAGCCTATATAGGAACAGGCCTGGTCCCTCTTCTTACATGATTCTGCAGCAAAGCATTCATATTTCTTGGCAGTCAAAATAAGACAGTATTTTTCTAAACACACAGCATATGACTGGGAGAAGCAAAACTGCACACTAAGGTAGCCCTCAATTTTAGTTCTAGGATTAACACAGTTATAAATTCACTTCACAGAAGAATAACAAATACGAAGTCCTGTACAACATGCCTGCCCTCTGACATGCCTTTATGCCCTGTTATTTTGAAAATTCCAGCTTTATTAACCAGAATTTCAAGGTTAAAAGATTGGTAAGCAGAGCCTGTAGGTCCACGCTCATTACAATCTGGAACTGTATTAGAAGGACTGTTAGGAGAAAAAAATAAGTAGTTTACTGAGTTACATAAAAAGGATACTGGTGGAAGAAGCTCCTTCTGGAAAAACACCAACAAAAACTGTTGCATCTGTAAGAGCACCAAAAACATATAGCACCCAAAACATTTCCATTGGTTGTCCTCAAGAGTAAGAAGCCAGATAACTTTTGATCAATTATCTGAAGCTTCAATTTTGTGAATAAGTGTTAGAGAAACAAGACTAGTGGAAAACACTCGGAATTAAAGAGAAACATAACTAATAAAAGTGTCTCCATTAAAGTGGTTTAATTTTTTCCTAAGTCACTCTCTCGGTAAACTGCATATCTGAACTTTAGAAGTCCTTTTTTCTCCTCTCCCATGAACCTTTCACCACATTACAGAGACAATGTTTTAGTCCTTGGCAAGAGCTGCAGAAAGATACACAACTGATTGCAAAAAGTACTGGAGAACTAGCTATCAATATTTCAATTTGCAAAAGAAAACCAAGAATGTGAGTGGGAGTTTAACAGTGTAAAATTATACTGACTGCATTTTCTGTGGCACGAAGACTGCACAAAAGAAGGGCAATAGTGCAAGTATCCAAGAATACTGAATGGCTGACCATTCAGTGATAGAGATGCTAAAGTGACCCAGTGATTTGAAAACAAGCAACCAAAACAACAATCACCAGAAAGTCCCAAGAACAACTAGAAATACGTACACTCCGGCGAAAGCATCAGCCACTCAAACACAGAAAGAATCACTAACAGGGCAGAAGCTCTGAAGGAGGGACCCCAACTCCCCAGACTGTGCAGGAGCATTGCAGTCAAGTATCTGTTCCTTCTTCAACAACATACTATGTATGAAAAGGAGCCACATCAACAGTTTTGTTTGGAACAGGTGTTATTGCTGGTAGAGTGGAAAAACATCTCAACTGAATAATGTCTTCTGCATGGGAACAGGTGAGAAGTCCACAATAGCACTGCAAGACACAAGCCTAAAACACATGATGTACACAGGAAGTCTTTAAAGATGTGCAAGGGAAATATACATAATGCTAAAAAAAGTATTGTATATCCATGACATTAAGGCAAGACATCCAGGAGAAAAAAAACCTAACATAGCAGCTTCTATTTTTCTAAATTGGAAAGACCACCAGGGGACATTGAAATCTCCGTTAGCAGAGTACATTAAAATCAACTAGACAGGTATGAGAAGCAACAATTAAAACTGGTCATGCCTTGGGCCCGAAATACCTCTTTCAGGTCTGAATTGCAATGACCATAAGATAACATGAGGACATCTGACCACACAGCAAACTTGATCTCTCAAAAAGCAAACAGAGCTACTACTTTGGAAAGTACACATACATCAAAAACACCCACTTCCCAGTTCCAAAGGAAATACTTGTGGATTTACACTACAAATATTTGATTTTTTCAACTGCAAAGTACAGTTTTGGTCTTTACTCCAAAGGATGGTTTTAACTGCTAGGTTATTAGCAGTGCAAATTTATTTTAGGATGTCTAGACTCCCAAGCGGAAACACCTATGAGTGAAGCACAGCAACAGAAACCTGCATATCACATCTTGGACAGAAACTCCATTGCAGGAAGTTATTTTGGGCACCAAGCCAGCATGGAAGTACATTGTGTGCATTACTTTCTACCTTCTGACCTTACACATTTTTAGTAACTGCTTGGTGTGCATTTTCATTAATCAAATTAATAAGCTCCTTGGCTTACCAGCAATCATGCTTACAAAACACTGCCAGACAACTAGGCACAACCTCTGGACACGAAAAAACTGAATTCACAATGAAAGTCCTACAAGTCACTAAATGAGAGCCTTCAGTAATGGCTCCTACTGCTTCAGTGTCTCCAAGGCATTACAATAACACTTAAACTACACCTCGATTATTGTGCATACAGTAAACTAAATACCTTTTCTTTTTACCAGAAGAAAGGCAAATGGAAAGGAATGGCCTTTAGCTCAGCTATTCAGGTAGGATTTTCATATCATTAAAAATAATGACAGCAGGTCTCTCTCAGATCAGTTTTTGTATTATTCAGCTACACAAAGCAAATGCTTAGCCAGCTTTTATCAAGAAGTCAGTGACACGAAGCTTTCCCACTAAACATTATTTACAAGAGCATTATCACCACCCCTACAAAAATTTAAAGTTAAACAAGGTAAGACAAAACAACAAACTTACTATGGAAGAAAAACATTGAATCAAATATGAAGCTCTGACTTGATCTATAAGCAGTTTTATGTCACCATTAAACAACAACAAACACCAATAAACCACAAAACAAATAAACAAATGAGATAAATATCTAAAAAAGCTTGAAGATAAATTGTTAAAGCTTCCTATTACATAACCAAAATGATACATAGCTCCACCAAAAAGGAAGACTGTCTTGTGAGAAAAAAAAGTCAAAAAACCCCACAAGATTAAATACAAGCTCTACAAATACCTTTAGGAATAGGAATTGATTAGTCCATGTGTTGTACTGAATAAAACCAAAAAATCTAATTTGAATTGGTCAACACACGTGTGTTACATTGTTTGGACTGTGAAGAAAAATTCAACCGAAAGCAGCTGTGAGGAAAGTTTATGCTTCTGTACTACTTGTGTATTTTATACTGGGTTGAGGTTAGGTTTTGCTTTTGCAGCAAAACGCCCTCCCCCCTAATATTAGCATGCAGTTTGGGATTATATAACTAGAGATAAACATTGTTGATACACTCAAGAAGATTTGAGGATATGGGAAAAAACAACCTGATTTATATTATACAAGTGCTAAAGAAACTCTTACCCTGCGATACTTTGCAAATAGAAGCTACAGGAATGGCAAAACAGAGTCCTACAGACAAGACCCCATAAGTTACAGAAGCCCATAAAACCTCTTTTCCAGAGTTGCATGGAAATTAGCCAGTACCACATCAGAAAGCTACACACCATCTTTATGCAGACAAGTTATTCCCAACATCCAAGAGTACATTTTTAAACTTGTAATTTTAAATAGAAACACAACAAGAAAGAGAATGAGAGAAGAAACAAACCCAAGCCCTCAATCTCTTTCTCAGTGCAAGGATACAACTGCAAAAAAGCAATAGAAAATAAATTATTTCCTTGCAGTCACTGCGTTTTAGCATCAAAATGAGAAAGACCCTAGCAGGAGCACAGGCAAACACACAACACACACTTTTAATATTGAGGCTAGCAAAAGCAGAAGGTAACCTAATTTGTGTTCTCTGGACAGCAGGGGCAACTAAGCATGTAAGACCTTTCAATACATCTTGAACACCATATCCTACCAGCTTTTGCTTTTAAACATTAAAACAACAACAACAATTCCATCTTGTTGAGGTATATGCCATGCAACCATCCCTAATGACCTAGGCACTATTCACACAATGTCTCCTGTTTTAAAATACAAGCTGACACCCCCCAAAAAGGTAAGTGCAGGGAGATTTATGTAACTCATGTTTTGTACATAGATTTGTAAGCCTTTGGGACAGTATTTATTGCACTGGAAGGAGTACACAGTGCAGAATTTTGTACTTGTAGGTTACTTGTTTTTTTGAATCATTTGAATTTCAGTAGACTATGCCTAAATTAATCTTTAAAAAAAATACAAACAGGAATAAAATCTCCAGAAAGGTTCCCAGTCTGACTGCATACCTCGTGATCTCTAAGAAAGATGAAAGAGTTAAAGATAACTGGCAGATTCTGGCCAGAGGTCTTTTCCACTGTACACATTTCTCATGCCTTAAGCTCTACAATGAACTGATATTGGAACAAATCTACAAAGAGCTTGAATTGAAGTAGAAACAAGTGCAAGTGCGAAACAAGTAAAGGTATCAGCAATTGACAAAATGAAAATTTTTAATAAGCTGAATAACTGTTTTCATATATAGCTAATACAGTGTATTTTTGCCAGTGTACCTACACTGCCCAACTGATTTAACTTAGCATAGAAACATTTGCTCACTAATAAGTCATCCAAAGATAGATTTCCCCATGTGTATACACCTTTAGCTATATATTAAAACCTACTCTAAAATTAAAAGAATCAAAGCTATATCAACTGAACGTCTTACAGGGTTAAATAACCTGAACATATAAAACAAGTTTTGTAGTCTAGTTAGCTTTATAATTAAGAAATGAACTCATATCACTAATATCTGGAGCTGCTTCATGAGGTAAAAAAGGCTTCCCAGCAACAGAAGAGGTTGACATACTGCACCAACCACCTTTCACTCATTAGGAGATAGGCACCACATGCTGTTTAATTATTCTTTAAGTCTCTTACTTAGACAAGACTGTCCAGTTATTTTTCTTAAGCCAGTGTTAATTCATTTGCTGTCACACTGATTAGAATGAATGCAAGAAGACAAGGGGCATATTTCTCTCTCAATTGCTCTACTTCTAAGGCTCACTGCATTTCCGGAAAGTTTTTCCAAGTTCTGCCATGGTCTCTCATGAATATATAATATCTGCATGATATTAGTGATTGGTGAATACAAACTTAGAGTAGCTCAGGGTATTTTAAATGTGTTTGTACAATTGCATGGGGACTTTGAATAACTGTTCTCAGAGAACATCAAAAAGCATGGTAGTTTCTACAAATCAGATAAGTTAAAAAGGTAAAACATACGTAGCTCCTCCTTAAATTATCACCAAATCTTAGGAAGTTAAGCATGACTGTGCAATTAAATGCAATCTCCAACTACATAAATCAAGCTTTAGTCAGAATAAGCACACATTTTCCATACTCACTATGGGGAATAGAACAGCGAGCACAATGGAACAGATAAAGGAGCCTGATATCTTAAGCCTGACCGAGCAGAAACCATGGGACACACAAACACAGATAGATGCTCCTTGGTGAAAAAGTGACCAGGAATCATGTTGTGAAACTTTGTCATAAGATAATGGTACCAGGTGACATGATGTCATGAAGAATGTGTAACCAGTGGGAAATTGTTACCAAAGAGAGAACCCTATATAAGTGCCATACAAGTAAAACCCTACAGAAACACCTTGTATACTCAATAAAAGTATTGAGAGAAAAAGTATTGATCAGAAGTATAAAAGTATTGATCAGAAATACAAAAGTATAAAAGTATTGATCAGAACTCAGATATCCCCATCTCTCAATCACTGATACTCACAAATTTAAGACAAAGCTTTTCTATTTTTAAATACATGCACTACCAACTAGTACATTCACAGTTCACATTTCTAGTGTGCCCCTCAATACAAGTACATCAATAAGAGTTGTTTCCTTTGCATTCAGAAAGAAAATATTTGTCTGACTGTACTTGCTCAGAGGCTCTCCTTCAGATGTCCCTGGCTGTTCAGGAGTTTCCACGGTTTCCTCCATAGGTGCAGTCTGTTCCATCCCACTAAAACAATAAGCAAACAAACCAAAACAAAACACACACAAAAAACCAAAACAAAACCACAGCCTTCATGAGTCACACTGGAAAAAAAACCAAATCAATGCATTACTTCTTTTACCAGAATTCCTTGGTAAGGAGAAAAAAAAAAAAGGAAAATTCTTTGATTGTAAGCAGAAAGATATATTAAGTGACTAGTTGAGCAACTAACAAAATGAAAAGTATTAGGAAAATACAACTTCTATTTCCTTAAGAAAAAAAACAGGTATGAAGATTAAAAAACTCAATCATGAATACTAATCATGATTAGTACTAGTTGCCAGTATAACACTGACATTTGGGGTTGCCTTTTTCCTTCTTTTAAAGAATCAAAGTTTGTATTTTCTGTAACATGGACTTTAATTCACTGTCAAATGACAGCAGGAACTTATTTCCATTCCAATAGCAGGCATACATATTTAAAATTAACACCTTTTTGCTGCAATGCATGATTAGCACAATTAGCGCGCAGACATGCTTTTAAAATCATTCAGAGAGATTTAGATTTATGTCACTTTTGCCACATCACAAGAAAACACTGGTAAAATTTCTGATACTACTGAACAGGAAGAAAAACCACCAAACCTTAAATAGGGAGAAAATCTGTAAAGGCATAAAAATAAAAACCTTGTAAGTTTCTGAAGCCTTCCCTGATATCCTACAGAAGATAGTTTTCTGCTAGCTAGTTTTGTACTATCTGTTCAGAACAGTGATAACCTAGCCAATCCTTTGAGAAGCCAGAATACCTAACCAATCTACTCTTAATATGGAATTCTGTAGAAGGGAAACAAGTTAGCATAACCTTTCAGAAGAATCTGGAATATCAAGACCCAAAAATTACTACACACCAAAGCAGTAATTTTCAATCTTTTAGCATGATTGTCTGAATCCATTAAGTTTTAAAAGTTAGATTTTATTTTAAAATAAAGTTTTATTTTTAAAACAATTTTGTCAATGAATGTCTTTGTGGCCAAAGATATTTGCTATAAGGTCAAAACATTGCCTTTTCTCCATCCTTTATCAGGCTTCACTTAAAGAGTTCTAAATGTATATGAGAACAAAAGCTACTGGAAAGAGTAATGTATTGCTAGGTGCAAAGAATGGACAAGAGCCAACATAATCAGTGAGGTTTTACAAATATGAACAGAAACCAGTACCACTAAGATATACAGAACTGAATGGAAAATTCCTGATTTTTTTTAACTTGAAGTGGCCATTAATCACATTATGTTACTGATTTTTCCAGCACTTTAAAATATACTTCAGTGGTACAGTCAGCTCAGTGTTACCTTCAGAGCCACACTGAATGGTACTACAGTTTTGCAAATTTAGAAAGTATCCATAAAACTCCAGAAAAGAGACTGGACTTTAGGCTGAGTAACAGGGTTTGAATCTTAGAATCAGCATTTTGGAGCAATTCCATTAAATACCAGAGTCCCACTTACTTGACTGTTGAGAAAAGTAATAACTTACTTCCATTAAAGGACAACTCAGCTCCTGTCAAAAGATTCTGGCAGTCTTAAGTGAATCAGTATCATCATGCCCTGGCTTCAATTTAATATCACTATCATGAAGGAGCCAAGTAAAAAAAAGCCGTAAAATTACATTCATTCCAACAACAATAGAAAGTGAAGCTTATAAAGCTCAAAATGGACATGAAACTGATGAAAATTATGATCTAACCTAGGCCACAGAAAATTATGATCTATGATGGGCACAATTACATGATATACCTCATATCATCTTTAATTGTTCTACAGTTGCCAGCTCCACCTCCACTCTTTTTGTCATCTGCTTTCACTCCTCAAGAGAGGAAAGCAATTCTGAGTTTAAGAGGCTTTTCCTTTTTTTTTTGTAACCTCAAACTAAAATCAGTATTGACTTTTTGCCAGTCAACCTGGATAGTAGAAGGGAACAGAATACCTAAAAGATAGTACTGCAGTGCTGACTATTATTTACTTGTATACCAAGTAAGAAACAGCACACAGAACACTTACGTTTTATCATTCCCACTTTGTCTTTCGGCTTCCCGTTTTCTTCTTTGGTCAAACCCATCAAAACTTCCATTTAATCCACCACCTCTTCCTCTACCTCTCATTCTGCCTCTTCCTCCACCACGACCTCTTATTGGTCTTTCATAGTCTAATCTCTACACTGGTCTAA
>VXBB01018800.1:0-13784 GCA_013399915.1 Illadopsis cleaveri
ACTGTAAAGTCCTTATTCTACACGTCAATAGTAAAAACATAAGGTGTTACAGCCAGTGGTTTTGACCTTCAGCTTATAAGGACCATACTGAAAGTGGGAAAAAACAGTTTGAAGAATGTGTTTTGTACAGAAACCCTGAATGCCTCAAGTACAAGACAAGAGGCAACGGGCAGAAACTGATGCACAGGAGGTTTCACCTGAATATGAGGAAGAACATCTTCATTGTGCAGTGACCAAGCACTGAACAGGTTGCCCAGAGAAGATGTGGAGTCTCCTCACTGGAGATATTCAAGAACCATCTGTGAGTGCAATCCTGTGTCTATACTCTGGGATGACCCTGTTTAAGCAGAGAAGTTGGACCAGACGACTCACTGCGGCCCTTTCCACCCTGACCCATTCTGGAATCTTGTGAAGTGTGAGGTAGAATACAGAAGCTGTTTTAAAACAAATTAAAAACCAAAAAAACAAACCCCAAACAAACAAAAACAATAAAGAACCAAATGAAAACAACCCAACCAAAACACTTCGTAAACTAGTCCAGGCTAGGAAGATAGACAAATTTTGAAGGTCCAAAAAAAGGATGTCATTATAGAAGTTCTGATCAATTTCTAGTGACAAACAGTCAGAACACAGCCTTATTTCTTCCCTAGAATTCCAGCTTTAGGATAAATTTGATTTGTGGGAAGAAGTCTATCTTCAGGATTTCTGAAGCTACTCTTACTCTTTGAAGGTTTCAAGGTTGGCTGGCTTCTGGGCAGCTGCAAGTAACAACTGTCCCAAAAGCTCATCACATTTTTTTTCAAATCTGTCTTCCCCACCTAGTCAAAGAGGCTATGTTTGAGTCTAGTTAATACCTTTGGGAACATTTCCCAGGCACTGGGAGCAATAGACATAGAAAAGCCCACAGCTGTGCTGCAGGACCCTCAGCTTTCAAACCCAAGTCACCACTCCCAGACTGTTTACTGGGAATGGCTCCTGATCAGGATAACACCAGAGGCACAACCAGAACCTGTGTGAGATAATCCTGCTCATTCTCATTCAAGAAGGAGATCATTCTAACTGCNAAAAAAAAAAAAAAAAAAAAAAAAAAAAAAAAAAAAAAAAAAAGAAGAAAAGGCATTTAACAGTCATATTATGGTACCAGAGCATAATTTCAGATGTTATTTAATTTATTAGTGAAGACAAAATTAAAGAGTATATAGACAGATCCCAGTGCACATGCTGGGTAACAGGCAGAGAATGAAAAATCTCAGTTTCAGATGCCTCAGAGCAATATTAGTATTCTCTGTCTATCCTCACAGATATTCTCAGGAGGAGTCATACATGACAGCAGCTTATCAGGTGGTGAGAAGTTGTCTTCATAACTACAGATCCATGAGTATCATCTTTACAGAGAAATTCCTGACCAGCAGAGAGAGTAGGTACAGTCAAACTCAATTTATACTCTTTTATCCAGGCATTTGGCATGCTATGAATACATAATATATATAGTTCATTGTACCAAATAAGGGTGTTATCTGGTGAGTAAGATAATATCTCTAATTTCCCATGGTTACCTGTACTTCTGAGCTAATAAAATAGTTCTCATTGCTATTATTGAATTTCAAACCTCACCTGAGTTTTACTTTTATTAACATTTTTATTAATTTGACTGCACTGATAAAATAATAGGTGAAGGTGTTGTCCCCAAAATAGAGAAGTGTATATGCTGGTCAAAAGGGGTTGAATATTAAATACCCAATAATGATATTTACAGCAAGTGGGGGCAACAAAATTAAAAGAAGGAACCAGTTCTAAAGAATAAGTCAAGCATAAAGCACTAGAGCTACTGAGTGGGATACCTGTCAGAAAATTATGGAAGTTCAAATGTCCTAAGAAGGAATGCAGAGAAGGTTCAAGCATTCAAGGTGTATGCAATTGCTCCAATAAACCTGCACATGTCACATGTCCCAGAATCATGGAGGGCATAACAAACAAAACAAAACAGAGCAATGCTCCCAAGAAAGAAGTAGTTAAACACTTAATTTGTTTATTAACAGCTCGTCATAGTAGTGTCTCTTTAAGCAAGGTCAACATAGTCTTTTTTCCAAAGCAATGCTGAGGTAAATGCTCCATCAGTTTCTGCTCAAGGCAGGAATTTTTATTTATGGCCTAACCCTGACTGTGGCTGAAATCAGCAGGAGCTTCTCCTTTTTTTTCAGCAGTGGTCATTCCAACATCCTCTTCATTGGACTTTGAGCACCTGACAGAAATGTGTAGGATAGCAAGCTTCGGCTTCACCCAGACAATCAAAAAAGAGATTAATGCTACCCACCCAAAAATCTAAATTGCCTCTGGAATGACCTATGTTTCTCCATTGATTTCCTATATCTTTCCTTTCATATTAATAAGTGTAGGGCAGTTACATCTCTAAATTAGCTAGTTCAGTTATGTGCCAAAAGATATATGGCCCTTGTGCTTAACCTTGCTTGTATCAACACACTGCATCAGAAACCTTTTTCCCCTGAGGGAACCAGTTTTATTCTTTTTTTGAGCAAACATCTGTAGATTCAAAACAAGATTTTTTGACACAAAATTTAACAATTACAAATAAATTGGGTCAAAAAAAGTTTCACATTTGTACCTAAAAATACTCAGGGGAGTATTGTATAGATAATTCAAATAAAAGTGCTGGCTAAGCAAATACACTTATAATGGTTCTCAAGACGCATTACAACTGAAAGTAGTCTCTCCTATGCTGGCTTTCTTTCTCTAATGACAGCATTAAAATAGCAAAAGAAAAAGGGCAGCAATTATTCCACCACAGAATTTACCATGAACATGGACTAAATTGGCAAACTATTATGCTAAGACAACTAATACAATGAAGAAAAGTTTGTGGTAAAGCTGGTTTTCCTTCTCTTTCTCAATTGCTGCATGTTCTCACACTGCTTGCTCCATCTGGATTAAAATTGCTTTAATGACTTGCATGAATGGCATCAGGAGTTAGCAGAGCTCACAAAGTCTCCACTGAGATTCTTGTTCTGCATTTTGCGTCTGTTAACAAAATTAGATATGAGTTGCTTATGTGTTCTCACAAGGGTTGTTTCTGGTACACTGGGCTTCCCACAGAATATAAAAACAAGACACTGCTTTTCAAGAATTGTTTTATAAGTGATAAATTACACAATTTTCTTTAGACTATTAATCACTGAATATTTACCCAGAGGATAATGAAGCATACCTAAATAAAAAGTGTTTGGTATAATTGCAATTTTATCCACAAGCCACTTAGCTTATGCTCACTGAAGGTATTTTGGTTGTTTTTCTGAGCTGTTTGTTTTTTTGTTTTTTTTTTTTTCCCAGTTACTTTGATTTTCCCTACAATACCAGTTCTGAACTCTGCTATCTGCCATTATAACTGAAAGCCTCATGTGAAAACTCTGGTTCTGGTTTGCTGGCGTCTATTGTATCATGATAATGACTGAAGATAAAATGGTTTTCTCAGATCTTGATATTGTGATGATTCTTTTTTTAGACAAGCAGGGCCCTTAATGTCCTCACTGAACAAAACTTAACTTGCTGGCTTAGCTACCACTTTTAGGGAAGTTGCAATAAAGCAAAGCTAAGTATTTATCTTTGGGGTAGAAACTTTGTTTCTGTGTTGAAACTGATGTTAAAACCCAATGGTTATGATTACATTAATAAAATATGTGTTCCAGAGGGCAGACAGGGTGTGATTGTCAACACTACTAAATTGCTAGACTGGTAACACCATTCAATCATGGTGTTACTATGGTGGTATTGGACTCGTCCAGAAGTCAGGACAGATGAGAGATCACTTTCAAAAGGCTGGTCAGATCCTACCTCTCCCTTTTGTAGGATTAGAGATTCTAGCTGGACTGGCACAAGCCTGTTACACTTCTCGGCCTCAGGTTTAACAAACAGACCAATATGTCATATTACTGCTGGAACTGCTGGAACTATTTGATCCCTGCCTGCTCTGCCTTGAAGTTCTTCCAGAGCTAAGGAAATCCTAGGTCTCAGAAAAGGTCTTCAGAAAAGACCTAGTTTGAGGGGAAAAAAAAAAAAAAAAAAAAAAAGAATAAGAAAAAAAAAATTTGTGATTACCATATTTAAAATAGTTAATCTGCTGTTGCATTTCCAGAGATGTGCAATTTGTATTTTGAGTGCATTAATGAATGCAAGACATCTCAAAAGAGATTTTGTGGAAGCTGAGTGTGTTGAATGGAAAGATTTGAAAAGTAATACCTTGACAATAGCCCAGTGGTTAGGACACGTGTCCCCAAAAAGGAAAGCCTATTTTTCACCCATCTTGAATACGTGTGGGCTTGAATTCAAGATGTTTGTGCAGTTTATGCATTTTATATGAGAGAGGGAAAAACAAACCAACCAACCAACCAACCAACCCAAACCAGCCAACTCAAAAACTCCCTAACACCATTATTAGTTTAGTGTGCAAGGAGCAGTGAGCTGTAGGCTCCTGAAAAAAGCTTAATTCTTGACTAAATCGGGAATCCATCTGTCGAGACAAATTAAATCTTGCTTCTCTTACTTTCTGCTGTTCCTCTTTGTGACCTTCACCTTCATGACCTCTGTTGATGTGAGTTGCAGTCCCTAAACTGCACAAGGTCACACACTGTGTTTGTGCTCTTGCCAGAAGACTGCTCTACAAAGCACAAGTACTGCCAATTCCTCTGCCCATTTTTTACTTTCATTTCTAACAGTGTCTAATCAGAGTTGATATTCTGATTTGGGTTCTTCTGCTTGAGTCCAAATTGCAACAGAGTGCCCAAATGGAGTGTTTCGGAATGCGTGCACATGGGAGTGAAGATGTACAAGGAATACTCAGACCCACCAGAGAGGTTCTAGGGAGTTCTATGTGTTCTGTGTACCAGGGATGAGACTCTGTTGGGGATTAGGCTATCTGACATGTTTGCATCAAGTCTTAAATCTCAAAATTAATCATCTGGACTTTCTCAGACCTTAGCCACAGGCTGCAACCACAGTGGCTGCTGTCAATGGAGGCACTTAGTTGTATATGAGTTACAGCAGGTATCTTTGAAAACCTGTATCTGAATAATTTCAATATATTGAACATATTCTATTCAATGAAAAAAGTCCTGCTGTTTGTGAATGATTTTAATTTCCTATTTGAGGGCAGGTATTTAGCTTAGTGAGCCAGCTACACAATTTTTTCCTTTGACTGGTTTCTAAGCCCAGAACTGACACTGGGTTTGAACATAAGCCTGAACCAGTGACAATAGCCTTTTGTCACTGAGGTTGCTGTTCTGATTTTTGTATACATCTATACTTTAAAATTTTTGGATGCTTACAGATATAGACCTGCTCCAGAGCAAATAAATGCTAGTATAATACAGATAAAAGTCAGTAATGAAACACATTTGGATTCCACATTGTTTGTTTTTTGAGAGCTCATTGAAGGGACTGCATAGTCACATGCATAGTCAACCTATATCTTTCATGGTTTCAGATATTTCTGATGTATCTCAGGACATGACTAATATGCTTGTGCTGATTCAATCTGAAGGCATCTTGTACTCTTGTGATTTATTTCACTTATTCTCAATAATGTCTTCCAAAAAATTCTCTTGCGAATAGAAGGTTGAGGGTGATAAATATTTCCAAACATGTTCAAACACTTGGGGGGGACAAGGAGACAGAGAGAGGAGGAGGAAGAATGACACTGCTATAGGGAGAAATAAAAAGGGACTGAGAGAGAGAAAGGGGAGAAGAAATCTGATCTGTTTTCAACAGGGAAACACAGCTTGCATGCAAAGACCTTCACGTACAACGTTTAACACACTGTAAAATAACATTATTTATATAAACTTTATCAGATATTTAATCTTTCAAATTTTATTTCACAATTGGTCTTGAAATATCCCTAAGGTATTGTCTTACTTGCAAAATGTTATTTCAATTAGTTGAATATCATTCTTTACAGGATTCAGGTCAAACAAGGGGCAAAACTAAATCCAAACCAAACAATATGTGTCTGCAATAAATTTCTGTTCCTGAATTATTCATACATAATGGCATAGGTGACTCTTCAAGCATTTTGAATTAACTAGAATTGATTTCTTACTTTTTTATGCCTAGTTGTACAAGCTTTTTTGTACTTTTACTTCTCCTTAACAAATAAAGTATTGATTCAACTCCACTGAACATGCTTTATTTAAACTTTGCCCTTTGTCAGCAACTTAGTCCTCTACCCAGAATTCTCTTCTCTGACTTTCTATTGTCTCCTGATCTGGAAGGTGAAATATGCTGGATAGGCTCCTTGGTATGACATAGGGGATAAAATACATTCCAGATTTGCTGGGAATAGTTACAATACAAAGCACATACCATGCACAGTAAAGCACTTACTGCTCCTTTTCTTGACTAGGCTCTAACTGCTCCCTGGGAAATTCAACAGCTTAAAATTCAAATAAACACACACACAAACTACAGCCAGATTTCCCCCTTTTTTTCCCCTTTGGCCAGCTTACTCTTATTTCAATCTAAAACTAACATTATATGCTGAACTCACATCCATTCTTGCTCTCCCTCAATTGGAAGGAGAGGTAATAAGATGAAAAAGTTCATGGGTAGAGAAAGGGCAAAGAGATCACCTGCCAACTACCACCACGGGAAAAATAGAACCAACCCGGGGAAAATCAATGCAATTTTCTGCCAATTAGAGTTTATGGTGAGAAACAAAAACAAACATTAAAATGATCCCCCTCATTCCCCTTTTCCCCAGTCCCACCTTCCCTTTCTTAACTCCTGACTCCTCTAACATCTATGAAAGCTAACAGGAAGTCAAGGTAATCTTGACTTTTTTGACAAAATCAAAAGCTTTTGATTCCTTTTTTCGTATGACTTTTCATTCTACATATAGCACACCTCTTTTCCTTAGTCCAAGCTGTAGCAATGCGTGTTCTCCTGGTCAGCCCGGTCAGCCCCGACACGCCTCAACAGGATCAAAGTGTGGGCTCTTGGCTCTGCAGGACACTTGACTCTCACTGCCATGATCATGGTGCAAATGAAAGAGGGGACTCTCGGAGGTGGGGAACAAAGGTTTATTGGGGAGCACAAGGGAACCCCTCACNAAACTTATGACTATAGACCAGAAAGAAGTTCTAGTGCATAAGTTTTATTTTTCTGTCAGATACGAGAACTGTAGGTGACTGATTATGAAAAGCAAACTGGTGTTTTGGTAAAATAAAAAATTACTACCTTCCAAGTGGTAGAACTTAATCACAGTGGTCACTATTTCACTACAATGTAGAATCCATTTGAGCAGTGTCATTTACACTGCAGTCTAATTCTTTAAATTTAAAGTTGTTTTTATATTTATGGTAGAAGTAAAATCATATTATTTCCAAATTTTATTGTTTGCAAATGCCATAGGGTACAGCAGTTCACTAACTCTAGATGCAAAGTACAAATCCAGCTTTGAGAATGGCTGACATTATTTTAATGATAGCTGTCTGTGTGGCCTCGTATAAAATACAGATTATTATCATCATTACCAAACCACAGGAAAAAACCCTGTGCATTCCATTTACTCAGGTAAGGATATTACTTACATAATGTACCCAAAACATTAGCTGCTTTCCAGGCAAAACCTTTTAACTCTGCAAAACGCTAGACACGGACATAAATATATTTCATCAGCAAAAATTACTTGATTGTAAGTCTAAAGACAAGTGAGGAAACAAGAACATACTGCATTGACAGGAACACAAAATTCGTGTTTTTTCACAGGCAAGCTCTTGTTCTCTAACAAGCACAGCTGTAGACCATTACCTCTAAACAACCCTCAGTAAAAAACTGACACCATTCTGTATTTGTACATCCCTTAGTGACACTCAAAGAAAAGCCAGTCTCTACTGAGTGATGGTAGGCATAAGAAGCAAGCAGAAGTTTATTTTAATTGGTGAAATACAGTATAGACATACGTATAACTTCAGTGTACATATGTAGAAATGTAATAAAATCGCAGAGGTAGCCATTATTCAGTATGAAGAAAAAGCAGGACCTATACTTTATAAATACTTTTAGAAAAGCAAAGACCTGCTATCAGATTTCAGGAGATCCCATGTTGGCCTCAGTGAGCTATGAATCAGGATCCAATCAGTGATTTGGGGTGATTGCTCTCAGTCCCAGGCCTGTAAATTGTCTGAAACTGCAAATAAAGCAAGCAAGAAATTGAGTAATTCTTTCTTAGTGTTCCTAAATAAATTTAAAGTATGCACGGGCTTCAACTAGTTTAATCACACTGAATGCATGGTGGAAACGAATATTTACCTCATAGTTGTTTTAATGAAGCTCTAAGAACTCTTGACACTCATTAAACTGGCCTTTCAGTGGTGGCCCTGTGGCAGGACCAGAGACAGAGGCACAAACTGAAACAGAGAAGTTTCCTTGATCATCAGGAAACTTTTTTTTTACTGTGAGGGCAACCAAGCACTGGGACAGGTAGTTCAGAGAGGTGTGGGTTCTTTCTTGTCAGAGACATTCCAAAACCATCCAGATGCAGTGCTAGGTGACTGTTTCCAGATGGATCTCTGTAGGAGTGCACCCCCACACCCGAGCAGGTGTTTCTACATAAGGAAAAGAGGTTTGGTTTACCTTTGAATTTTAAAGGAAAATGGACTAGAATCTTCTGTGGTACTCTGACTGTGGTTAGCCCAGTTCCAGCATAGGGGCACTGGTTGGGCTTTAGAAATGTGTCTCAAAATCTGTAGCTGTTTCTATTGGCAGTTTGCCAATAGAACCCTCCCAGATCATTCAGTACTTAAGGATGAGCATGGAGGTGCTCTGAGCTTTTTGGGGTGTTTCAGGAAGGTGTCAGGGCTTCCCTGACGCCTGTGCTCAGCTTTTCCTTTTATTTCTGTATTGTTTGTTATTTTGCTTTTATTAAACCTCTTACTTTACAAAACACACCTCAAGAGCCGTCTTGCAAAATTATTTTAAGCTATTCTGAGTGCAGAACACCCTCAGAGGTATTGAACCCTCACAGAGCTTATTACACCTGGCTCTTGGAGAAATTCAATAGATCTCCTCAAGCAGGAAGGTCAGAAAATATGACCTCCAGGGTCACTTCAAGCCTTCACCATTTCTGAATCTGTGATTCTGTGACAAATCTTTTCTCTGTAACTTTAATCCATCAACTCCATTAGACTGTAAGGTTCAGACATAGATTACCAAAAAGCACGTTTGTTAGAATTTGCCTGAGACATTAAAACCAGCTTCATCGTTTCCTGTGAAAACAGCAATATGTTTACATTTGTGGTATCATCTGTAAAACAAACATCCAGAATGCACTACAACAACTGCCAGAGGAAATCCTGGAAGTTCATGAAGTTTTTCAAGGAAAGCGTAGGCATTTTCTTTCATGCCCAGCAGACAGAAATGCATGGGATTTTTGAAGCTGTCATATCTTGTGGCTTTCTAGAGTAAGTAACCACCTCACTGGGTTTTTTTTTTTTCAGGTTCCCATAAATTCCATTTTAAGACTAGATTGGCTCGTGGCCCCTATGTGCCTTGTGGAAAATTATTTAAGATATCACTTAAATTACTAGAATCCTTCTTCTATTTTCCACCTTAAATGTGTTCCATTTCTTCTCATGTCAACATTGACAGTTAACTTAAGTAGTTCTTTTCCCTCCTTAATACTGTGACCTCTTGAGTATGATCCAATACCCACCTTGTATTCGCTTAGCTAAGCTAAAAGACAGTTTTTCAAGGCTCACTTTCTGCACCATCATTTTGTATTCTTTGAGTCTCTCCAGCAGCCTTTTTCTGGTCCCTGTTGGAACGTATCACTCTTGAATGCAGCTGACCAGAAAAGCAGAGATGATCCCTCTGGGCCCTTCTTGATGTTTTCTGCAATCTCCTTTACAATATGAACCTCGGCACCCAACCTGATTCTTTCAGAGCTTGCATTTGCATTTTTGTTGACAAGTAACACCCATGTCCCAGGGACATTTTGCAATTCACTGTTTAAGAAAGTAGTGAGTAGGCTGCGTGTTTGTATCAGCCTATGTCCGTGTGTGCTGCCTTGGGAATGAGGATGCTCCTGGAATCAGGCTCTCTTCTGATTTTCTTCCATTGTGGTCCACACAAGTGCCCAGTCTGCATGATCTGAGTGAAATCTGAGATGGTGATTGCTGGAACACGGGGAAGTATGGGACCCATGCCCATGTCACCATGAAGACAAAGCCACGCAATGCTACCACAGAGTCAGGCAAGGCAACTTTCCCCTGAGGCACAACAGGTCTGACCTTCCTCTTGCAAAGGAAACTCCTCACTTGTAAAGATTTTGGCTTCTTTTCTTCTCTGCCAAAGTCAAGATGAGTAATACTCGGGAAATGCCAAGCTCGAGTTTNAGATGAGTAATAGTCGGGAAATGCCAAGCTCGAGTTTGGACTTGGACTGTTTATTATATTTTATCTATTTACAGTATTTACAGGTTCACAAGCCATGAACTTAACTAGCAAGCTGGAGAAACGAGGTAAAATGGCAAGCTCCTAACTCTTTCCAAGGTTATTTAAGCCATAATTACCCAATACTAAGGTGACACCTATATTATTTATGTTTTTGACCCATTAATGACCACCCGAGGCCTGCAGTGCAGACTTATTCATCCAGTTACAGAAAACCACCCAAAACCATGAAGAAGAAGGAAGAAGAAGGTGAAGAAGGACAAAGATAACACCCAAAATCCTCCATGTTGACTCATATGTGTTACCATACACTAAAACCCCAAATTCTAAGTTTCTAGGACTCCCAACACTCACTGGGACTTCTGTGCATAATGAACTCTCCATAATCTTTTCTCATAAAGACAAAAAGGAGATTGGTTTAATTTTAGGCTGCTTGTTTATCAAATCACCTGATGATTTTCAGGACAAAAGCCATTTTGGAGCAGGAAATTTCATGTCATATTAAACAATATTTTTTGGAGTAGACATTGCTGAGACTGACCGAGCACAGAATGATTTGCTTCAGGATGATAATACTGATACTCAAGCCATGTGTTTCTCAGCTGCTTAATACTGAAGATTTGTTTTCTTCTCTTTTTATGTTCAATCATGGACAAGAAAGGAGCAAGACAAAAGTTGTGTGGCCAGTGAAGATATCCAGAGCAGAGACTGATGAGGGTGGCAAGTGGCACAGTGTAATACTGAGAGCTGGAGAGAGAAGGCACAAATGTGGTACTTATCCCTTTCTCCTTCCCACATCTTTCTCTGATGTTTTGATATTACTGAAGTACAAAGAAAGTGCTGCTAAAAAGCTCTTATTGGTGTACTGTGAAACCACAATAGAAAACAGCAAGTAGTGGGCAATCACACAGAGTTGCTAATTAACTTGAAGGAGCTTAAAATGAACTCTGTACAATGAAGTTACAGAGCTTCCAGCAAAGAAATTAGCCTCCTATGAATATTTCTTCCTTCATGACGGCAGCGAAGTACACTAAGAGACTTTTACCCATATCTACTTGATGAAACTCTTTGGACAATGCAACTACCTTCCTTTCACGAGCCCTAACCATTACATTTGAATCCATGAGGTGTTCAAGTAAAGGCTTCATTTCAGAGCGAGAAGAAAATAGCTGAATTTTTCTTGTTCCCTTTCTTTGGATAAGGATCAGTGTTTCAAATATTTGCATTTCCTAGTAAAGATTTATTT
Organism: Illadopsis cleaveri; assembly: GCA_013399915.1. NCBI lineage: Eukaryota > Metazoa > Chordata > Aves > Passeriformes > Timaliidae > Illadopsis > Illadopsis cleaveri. The sequence continues at coordinate 11,707 of VXBB01018800.1, forward strand.
CTCTTAACCACACTTCGAAATTATTTCTTGTTCCATACTTCAATTTTCAGAATATACAATAAAAGGCTGATGTTTACAACAGCTGGTTGGTAATTCATTTTACAATAATTTTTTTATTAAATTGAGAATACCGGTTTTTCAGAACCAAGGCAAAAAATATTCTTTGACTCATATCTTCAGTCAAATTTTGAAATATTTCTTAGGATTTTTTCCTCTCAGTTTTTAGAAAAAAACTTCCTTTATTTTGAATTTCTGATTAATTTATATTGTCACGCATGCCAGATTGATAGCAAATACTTTCTAATTTTCAAACTGAATTGTTTTGACTTACCCATTTATATTTCTTCTTTTCCAGGGTTTCAATTTCTTTAACATTTTTCACCTACTGAACATTTTGACTTTTTTTGTCAAATCATGACTAAAAGTTCATTGCACTTCTTATTTCTGAAACTTCTGGTGTGCTAAGAATTTTTTTAAAAATAAAAATAGCTCCCACAGTTTCCTTCTCTTTAAAATTGCTGTGGTGCATTGCCCTTAGCTGGCACCAGATCCCCACAAGGCTGCTCTGTCATTTCCTCTCCATCAAAAGGAAATTAATATTATGGGTTTGGGATAAGGATGAAGAGATCACCCACCAATTACCTTCATGGGCAAAACAGACACAACTTGGGACATCAATGTATTGCCAATTAAATGGAGCGAGATGGAAAGAAACTAAAAATACTTGGCTCCACCTCTTCCTTCATCCCAGGTTCTGCTAAACTCTTCTATATCCTCCTTCCAAGAGGTATAGGAGGATGGGGAATGAGGGCTCTGTCACACAAGGATAGCTTTTGGTGTCTTCTGACAGAAGTCTCCCTTTCAACCCCCCAATACCAAAATCTTGCCATGTAAACCCAACAGAGCTGCTTTAATATCCACAAGCAAAGACATCTGAGTAAGAACCATGCTTTTATCTGCTCACTGTGAGGAAAGTGTGTGTTAGTTACACTGGAGAATTCCAAAATCTTCTGTTCAGGACACCTGGAGATCAATGGCACACGTGTCTTACAAAATTGCACAGCAAGTCCAAACCTGCAAAACATCCCTTGCCATGATCCCTGACACAGATTCCCGATCAGCAGTAAAGGGACACTTGCATCCATGCTAGTTGTCCAACTCTCTAGCTGAGGTAGTTTTGCCCATGTTCTTTATTGGGAGTGCTAACATCTAAATTGTGTCTGGGAATTGTCTGGGATTGTTGCCAAAATCATGTCAGGGACCATTCCCTAGATTTAGTAACACAGGCCGTTGAATTCTGGTGCTTGGAATTGAGGCCAGTGAGGCCTCACTCAGTTCATGAGCTTACAAGTTGCTTTGGAGTGCTGTTTGATCTTCTACCATCTTTTACTAAATGCTCTTATTGCCTTGGTGAGTGGAAGAGCTTTTTTTCATGCTTTAGAGGTGAAAGACTAATACATCACATACAAAAGTAATCTCACCTAACTTTAATGGATAGGATTTCGTCCCATCAAAATCTGAAATTAAGGGACTTAATTGTGTTACAGAGGTGTCCTGGGTTGTAGTATGGGATGTACACAAAGTATTCTATCACCATCTTCATGAANTTTGTCAGTTGGCTGCAGCAGGAACTGGGATGATTGATTTAGTGTAGACTGCATCGAGCTGTGTATGAACAATGTGCTACTGGCTGGAACCTCATGGCCTTTGAGATCTCCATGTTATGTGGTCACAAATCCAAGACACCAGAGAGTGATTTGGTCAGACCCTGCATCTCAGTACTGCCCTTGGAGAAACACAATCACAACACCTAGTTCTGGCAGCCATGGTGGGAATTCCAAATATTTTCTCTTTGCACCAGTACCACACAGGGAAGGTTCTGCTAGACAAGCCTGTCTGCCATTACCTGATGCAGAAAATGAACATTTCCTCTCTGACTTCCAGGTTCATATTCACACTTCCCTGTTAACACCAGCTGCTGTTTGTTCGGCCATTCTGTGAGTTAAATCATTAAACAGGCAGGGAAATAGCCCATCAAAGCTAGAATAATGTTCTGTCAGCTTTTTTTTTTTTTTTTT